>JANIPN010000219.1:81414367-81425425 GCA_027478595.1 Erythroxylum anguifugum
AATAAAATAAAATTATTCATAATTTTCATTGATAATTAATTTTAATTTATTAAATATATAATCTTGAATTAAATTATACATAATTTTTATTAATAATTAAATAATATATATTTAAATGATATTAAATCAAATTATGAAAAAAAACAAAGAAAAGAAACAAAAACTATTTTTTATGATTTTTATAAATTTTGAAAATAAACCCAAACTAAAAATTAAAATTAAAAACTAAAATAATCAAATTATTTTTCATTCAATAAACTTTACTCTTTCCGCTTCTCTTTTTTACTTTCTATTTTCTTCTAGTCTATATTCTTCTTCATCGTAGTTTCTCTGATCTCCCAACTCTTCAAGCCACAAGCATGATGACGTGGACGGTGGCGGCTCACCGAGCGGCGAATCTATCTCGGTTTTCGTCACCCAAATTGGCTTCACATCCCCAGGCGGCTTCTCTCATTCATCGGCGCGGTCTAGCCGGTGGCGGTGGTAATTCTCTCTCACCAGTTTTAGATCCCCATTTTACTACTTCTATGCACAAGTATATATTTTTACGGGAAATACGGTAACCAAGATGTGAAAGATTGCAACCTTGTTGCCAAAGTTATTGCTTTATGTTTATATTGAGATTTATGTTATGCAGATCAACATGGACCTCCAAAGGTGAATTTTTGGGAGGACCCCATGAACCCAGCTAAATGGAAAGAAGAACATGTGAGTTTTTCTCTTCCATATTTTATCTAAATTAATCCGACCATTTTCTCTTGTATGGTTATTATTGTCTTTTATGTTGGTTATCATTGTTTAAACCAGTGTTCTTGTTCATTTGCTCCTTTTTGTAAATTTGGCGTTTAAAAGGAACTATTAATTTACTGATATGTCAAGTGCCTGGTCGTAGCTAGTCTTTGATCTTGAATTAGTCCAATAAACGGGTATGTTGTCCATGGAATTGGGTTGTCTTTGAAGAATAGTGAACAAAAAAGTAGAAGGGCCTTTTGGATTTGAATGTTCAAACTTTGAGTTTTAAAATTTAGCAGCTGAGCTTCTATCGCATTATGTAGTTATTATCTTTTACATGAACAGTTGTGCCTTTTCATTCTTGTGATCTGTTGTGGATAAAAGGACGTACATGGCAAGAAAAGACAATTAGAAATGTTTGATGAAACTTAAGTTGTCATGTAAAATGCTCAGTCAAATAGAACTTTAGCGTGAGAGATTAAATATTTGATTGATTATAGGTTTTGTTTCGTTAAAAGCATAATCAGGGTATATACTTATTTTCTTTTGTTCTTTCTTTTCGTTTTACAGTTTGTGATTGTCTCTTTAACCGGATGGGGATTGGTCATCTTTGGAGGTTACAAATTCTTTACTAAAGGCAAGAAGGAAGAGGTAATTAGCCTTTTATTCCTCTGTTCTCAACTCGTGGATTTGGAAAGCAACATAGTTGAATAACACGCAGAGCACAAAATATTTTTACCATTTACTTGGTTCAACAACAAAAATATTCCATTCCATTTGAATTGGAACGCATTGTGAAATTTATAGCAAACTAAGTTGATTCCTGTGGTACTGAAAATAACATGGTTACATTAGCAAAGCTTGAGGCATTGTCATTCGAAGTGTTTACTTGATTGTATGCCTTCTTCTCTGTTACAGAAAGTTGGTGAACCCGCAAAGTAGACTTGGATCGTTAGCTGATTATCTCTTGAGGCATATCCATGACAAGGTTGTTACTATACTGAGATAACTCAGTTTTCGGGAAGTATTAGTTTGTACTCATCTCCTAAAATGGGTGACGAACATTCATTTCTCTTGTGGCTGTGCTGATGCTTGATCTATCAAGTACCTTTTTCTGTGTTCTAATAATCAATGGGCCATTCTGTTCTTGATAGATTGCTAAAGCATATCTTTAAGGATAAATGCTAGTACACTTCTGCTAGTTAGTATACCATCTAACTTTCTACTTTGGACACAAGTTACACCTCATTAGAGCACGTAACAAGACCAATCCTTACACATGTCTTGCTAAATCCTTGATGTTGAGACATCATTGGACAACCTTATCAAGAGTTGCTAGAGTTTGACGTGAGACGTCAGCCAAATGCAATATGTCTTGCATTGTAGGTTGAGTGGAAGAATGTTTCTAACATGCATTATGCAAGAGTGAGCTTCTTAAAGCTAGAAAGCGTTTTGGGTATCATGGAGGACAGAGTTTCACGAGTTGGGTATCGGGTATATACAGTTCTCTGGATCCTAGGAATCTTTACTTACTGAACGACAACAGATGGAATCCCTAAGCAGAGTTGTTCAAATCTTTAAACAAGTGCCTTTCACGCTTTATATTAACTAATGAAATATCAGAAGATAGCGAGGCTTGAATCTTAAATAAAAGGCTTGCCCAAATAGAAATAGTCAACAGCATCTAAACTCAAACCCAACTAGGCCGTTCCACAACTTTAAGTTTTAATTTTTATTCAGTAAGATAAAATTCTTTAATTGAGTTTTTGGTTTTAATTTGTTTCTTATTTTTATAATTAATGAAAAATATAGAAATGGTTTTAATTTTTAAACTCAGTAAACATATTTATTTAATAGAATTTTTGTTTTTAAAATTTTTCTTAATTTATAATTTATGAAATATATAAAAATGCATACTTCTAATTTTAGTCTTTATGTTTAAATTCAAACCAAATAAACTTCTTCAATTGAGTTTTTGTTTATTTTTTAATTTTTAGAAAACTATAAAACTTTGTTCTAACTTTTCATTTTTTGTTAAAACATAATTTTATCATTAATTTATTTAATATTAATTAAATAAAAATTATGAAATGTATAATTTAACTAGTCAAAGGATTCTGATCTATGTATTATATTAAAATTTTGAAACAGAAACTATTGTAAGAAATTTTAAGCAAATTTTAAATTTGAGATATTTTAACATACATAAATAAATATTTAAAGGATTAATAATTCATTTTTAGATTTATAAATATATCTTAATAAATAAATAATAGTTTATGAATTAGATTTACAATTTTTAATTATTAATTTATCATAAATGTGTCGAAACAATGATTGAGAAATTATTTGTTATTAATTATTTTAAGAATTCTTTCAATAATAAAAATATAATTAAATTAATAGGATTGCGATATTTTTGTTCTTCTTCTATATCCAATTTCTTAATCGAGTATTTACATTAATTAAGTTTTTTTACTCAAGTCATTTCATTAAAGGATGTAAGTTTTTTTAATCAAGTCATTTCATTAAAGGAAATAGTAACGTCGCAACCTTATATGAACATATGCACAAATCAACACAATGGTAATATGACACACGTACACTAGACATGTTAGTACGCCAAGTCAACATACTGTGATACACTATGACTGAGAGCCTACAAATGCCTACAATAGCATATTACACTTCAAACCAGATCTTTTATTCAGTTTTACTCTTTTTTATTCTGTCTCATAAAATCCTAATTATTTATTTTATGGATCCACGCTGGACTCGGTTCACGTGATACCGTGGATCTGCAAATGCCGTGTGAACATGCTATATCATAGTAATATTGTAAATGTCACATCAATTTTAGGGATTCATTTAAGAAATACATCGTACAACTAAAGGCAACGTTTGCCGCAAGCCGTGCATCGTCACTATTATTTCTCCAGCCACCGCTACTGGTATTGTAATGGTATCCTAAACCTCACCAAAGCAATCCTCTTCCAACAAAATCACATTTTTTTCTATCTCCGTTTCTATGGATTCAGATCACTTGAACATTTTTCCTATCTTATTTCATAATTATTAATTCATCTCAGGCGGATGTTGATAGAATTAGATACTAGGTGACTATTCCCTATCTCCACCCGCTTGGTCTAGAGTGGTAAAAAGTGCGATTATTGTATACTACATTTCGGAAGGTGTCTGGTGTCGACAACTAGGCAGATAATTGCAGTCGTGAAGTGAAAGACAAAGTTTGGAGAGTTGGGCAGGATTCTGAAACCACCTTTTCCCAAGTATTTCCATTAAAAGTTGAGGTCAGGTACTAGAGTAGATGAAACAGAGCACCATTAGCTTTTGATGTCAAGTCAAGTGAAGTGTCGTATGTTCTGGGTCCACCTGGTTGAAGCAATATTTTAACCTCGAAAGTCCTATAAATAGATAAATTAAATGGATACATTGTGCATGCATCTATAAAATAGTTCTTTTGAAGATATTTTTTATCTGATTACGCGTGTTGCGGGGATAGCTCAGTTGGGAGAGCGTCAGACTGAAGATCTGAAGGTCGCGTGTTCGATCCACGCTCACCGCATAGCAGCCTCCATTTTTGAAAGCACGCAAACCGGGCTTCTAGCTTTATGGCGAGGCAACCGAAAGCCACATAGCTAAGTTATTATCTTTCCGCTAGACTGTAGTCCTAGGAATCATTACTCCCCAGAGATCAAATCGCACAAAAAAATTTATGAATCATGAATTTATGATCAAAGCTAATTACTAACGGCTCCAGAAATTTCTAGTATTTGCTCTCATGGCAGTTTCCTTTTGAAGTTATTGGACGTTCCCTTTTGACATTGCTTAAAGTTTGTACAGTTGCAATTTCTCTAATTTGGTTATTGCTCAAATGTTTCAGAGTTTCTAGCTTGATATAGTGACCTAACTGTGTTTAAGAACTGAAAAAGAATAGGGGACAAAAGCATCTTTCTTTGCCCTTGGTTCTCATGTTGAAACTATAAAGGTTACGTAATGCTTCTATCAGAGCATAGATCAGGAAGCGGAGCAGAGCTTTTTACTGGGATTTGAGTAATCAGTTGTTTTCAAGATGCTGTCTTTGAAGGTTTTTTTAGAGGATCAAATAGAGTTGCTACATACAAGAAGTTTAAAAAGCAAGAAGATGTGGAATATGCAAGGCACCTTATATGCACTGTCAAGTTAAATCAACAAGTTTAGATGAATAATTATCTATGCCTGATACAATTCACAACTAGAACAAAACTTCTGACCATTTTTTGTCATCGAGGATAAAGCATCATCCTGTTAATGATATTCGAAAATTCTGCAGTAAGTTTTCATCAAATGTGCAGTGAACAGAAAAGTTATTTCTGTCCATGGAACATGAAGAATATGCTATTCCGACAGTTGATTAGAAAGTAGAAACACAGCTAAATTGCTTTCACTCATTAAGCAGTAGAGGAATATGCAGGTCGACCAGATAACTAAATCATAAGCTATACCTTATTCCTACTCTTTCTGTTAAGAAAAAGAGTGTAATATGAGTACATGGTTATACCTAAAACTTAATGTAAAGGTAATAACTTAGGCAACAGAAACCAAACCATCATAGGAAAATTGAAGCAAAAGAGCAGAAACACTCTACAAGAAATAACCTTCTGTGTTACTTGGTATTCTTTTGAGAACTTCGTGTGCAAGATAATCACAGTTTGGGTATGTATTCCTTCTTATCTTCCACGAGGATTGACTAGCTGGGAAAATACAGCACTTGTAGCAGCATCTTCTGCATCATCATCTGCGCCGGAGTTCCCTCCATCGATTATGCTTACACTATTGTCAAATGGTTCAAGGGGCGTCAAAGGGATCCCGGGTATATGATTTGTGCTGTTATCCTCAGGTTCACTGAGCGCAGACGACGTTTCCTCAAGCTGGAGTGCATACTCAAGGTTCCACAAGACATCTCCCATTGATGGTCTATCAACCCCATGTTCAGCAAGGCACTTCTCAGCTGTCTCACCGAATTTCTTGAGAGAAGCTGGACTCACCTTTCCAATTAGATTGGAGTCCATAATTTGGTCCAGCATGCCCTTCTTTTGCCAGGTCATTGCCCATTCCGCTATATTAACTTGCTCCCTGGGAAGAACAGGATTCAGGGCTGGTCTAGTACATAGAACTTCCATTAGAACCACTCCAAACGAATAGACGTCAGATTTTTCTGTGAGTTGTTGCCTTCTGAAGTATTCAGGATCAAGGTAACCAAAGCTACCTTTAACAGCAGTACTCACATGGGTCTGATCAAGGGCGGGGCCAGTTTTTGAGAGGCCAAAGTCAGCAACTTTTGCTACAAAGTTCTCATCCAAGAGAATATTAGTTGTCTTTACATCTCGGTGAATAATGCTTTGAGCTGCACCTGTGTGTAGATAATGGAGTCCTCTAGCAGCTCCAATACATATTTCAAGTCGTTGTTTCCATGTTAATGGTAGTAGATCTGTTCCATAGAGATGGCTCCTGAGCGGTCCATTAGCCATGTACTCATAGACAAGAACCATTTCTGATCGTTCATCACAATGGCCAATAAGGGAGACAAGGTGACGGTGACGGAGCTTGGACAACATTTCAATCTCAGTTCGGAATTCAGCAAGTCCCTGCTCAGATCTGGGGTTACCTCTTTTGACAGCCACCTTCGTCCCATCTTCGAGAGTTCCCTTGTAGACCCTGCCAAATCCACCCACACCAAGAAGCAGGTTCTCATCAAACTTATTGGTTGCATCTAGAATTTCTTGAAATGTAAAAGACCGACCGAGGTTGGTGGAAGCCAATGAAATGCAGCTTGCAGTGCCACTCTTTTGAGAGGTTGTAGACATCTTTGTCATTGTCTGAGAGTTCCCGTATAATGGCAAAGGAAGCCATGGATGCCCTTGTTGAATAGTCTTCGACTTTCGTTGTATAAAGCAACAGTAACATAATCCAATTAAAGCAAATGCAGCAACAGCTCCGGCAACTGAACCAATTATAATCCCTGTCTTGCTTTTCTTTGAGGATGATTCAGGAAGGAGATCAGCAACAGAAAAAAGCCCATCCAAGCTTTTTGCTTCATTGCTTATCTTCAGAATCTCCAATCCATTCATAGTTGCATTTGTACTATCAAATTGCTGATCTGGACCAATGCTGACATTCAAAGTACCTGACTGCATTGAGGAATTGGAAACAAAGTCTCTGTAGTAGGGAACTGCTAAGCCATTTGTGAAGGTTGACAGATCAAGACCCTCAATTGCCGAATCATCATTGATGTAGAGACTAAACACAAGACTGTTCAAAGAGGTGCTGATGATATCACAGAAATGAACCCGAACTAAGTAACTGAAGTTTGGATTCACAGAGAAGACCCAAGTTATGTTGAAGTTCATGTTTGGTACATTTGCATCTCCCATGGCTACAGCAGTGGCGTAAACCCAATTCGGTGCTATTTCAGCTGTAACTGTAGCTGGATATTTTATAGATGCAGGGTTGGTTGAGACATTTACAGCAGAGCCGTCCACATGGAGGTATTTGAAATCATTCTCCCAAGTTCTTCCAAGTGTATCATTATCAGCCGTTATCAATGGACCTCCCATGTTTAATCGGTAAACAGTTTCGAATGCAAGTTGAGAAAGACCATTTATAGGAGTAGATGGATTTAGAGCCAACGCTTGGTCAGGAAGGACACCGTCCGGAACAGAAACAACTTCGATTGCATTAATAAATGTGACAGAATTGTTGGAAGGAATGAAGGAGAGGGTTAAGGAATCTGACGTCACATTGACCGTATACTCTTTGAACAAGTATGAACCTTTATAGTTCTTGAAAGTGAAATTGTGCAAGAGCACAAATTCATCTGTGATTACAGTGATGGATGCAGATGTCAAGTTCTGACCAGGAATGGGATAAAAGTAAAGGCGGATCCAATGCCTGCCCTGTTGCTGAATGTCAAACTTACAAGAAGCTATGCCCGAGAAGACTCGAGCGGATTGATAGATCGGAGCTGGGGCAGTAGAATTTGAGCTAGCAACAAATGAAGTTCCAGTTTTTGATGCAAAAGAAGAGTGTCCCGAATCAGGAACAAAAGTTTTACCCCGATATGTAACATTTTGTGAAGAGCCACAGGCAATCAAGTAGTTATCAGCAGGAATGAATGTAGCAGATGATGCGTTATAACAAATGAAATGCAACAAAAGAAGAGCAATTGCTAGTTGTAAGCGTTGTACTAGCTCCATCTTCTCCTTCCACCGATCCGCAAGCTCCCCTCAGGCAACCATAATATAACAACGCAAGACTTCCTAAAATCACAAGCAATGAGCACTCCCCAAAGTCTTAACAAACTTCAGATACCTGTACTAACTAACAAGCACCAGACATCAAATCCTATAAATCCAGTTCTCACTCGGTAATTCCCCAGTGTGCACTCTTCTTATAACCAGATCTAACCGAACAAGTTTCAACCAAAGTTCAGAAGAAGCTAGTGCAATCTTAAGCTTTGATCAGAAATGCACGCTTACCTGAACGAACGAAGCAGAAACAGATAAAACTTAGCAAGAGAGAATTGTGTGTTGAGTCAGAGATGAAAAACCAGTTGACAATGATATGCTACTGCCATAAAACCCATCAAGCAGAGAGAACTTTTGTAGTTGGCAGCTACAGAACTATAACAACCCTTTCCAGGCTGGTCATCAGGTCAGGCTGTCATCGACAACGGAGGAAAAGAAATAAAAATGAAAAATGAAAGGGGAAAAGGGAAAAATAAAAAGGAGCCCACAATACAGGAAAAGCAATATGTTTCAATTAGAACTACCGGTGGGTTCCCACTCCCAGGTGTTATTTTAAAGGGAATTGTCCATAGCAGATTTGTGGGTTTGGTTCGCAGAGTCAGTATCGTTGCCAAGATTGGAATTTTATGGCGAAAATACGCCACCAGCATGAATGTCTCTGCTACAAGTGAGTTTTTCTGTTTGTTATTCTTAAGAGTCTGTGAAAGCTATT
Source organism: Erythroxylum anguifugum (assembly GCA_027478595.1). Classification (NCBI taxonomy): domain Eukaryota; kingdom Viridiplantae; phylum Streptophyta; class Magnoliopsida; order Malpighiales; family Erythroxylaceae; genus Erythroxylum; species Erythroxylum anguifugum. The sequence continues at coordinate 81,423,116 of JANIPN010000219.1, forward strand.
CATAGCTGATGGGTTTACTTGTTATTTCATTTGAAATTGAACAGTGTACAGTACAGTACAAAAACTTAAAAATTGGGGAAAAAAAAAACGGCTGAGAGCTTCGGGTGTACGAGGAACAACGCTCCCTCAGACCTGAACGCTCCCTCAGACCTGATAGTTATTACTTAAATGTTTATTATTTAAAATGAGAGTTTATAATAAAATAAGATAGAAGGGTAAGATTTTAAATAACATCTTATTTTATTTTAAACTTAAAAAATAATTTACCTTCAATTTAAAGAATTTATGATATAATGTAAAATGATAAATAACATTTAATTATATTAAATAAGATTAAATAAATAATTTTTTTACTGAATTTAAAAACAAAAACAAAGAATAAAAATCACAATATGATTTTACATGCTCTTTCTCAATTTTTATTGGCTATTCTATGGAATGGCAGCCCCTCTGCGTCATTCTCTGCCACTCAAGGGCTTCGTCAGAGAGATCCACTCTCACCTTACTTATTTGTTCTTTGTATGGAAGGTTTGACCATGCTTATTCAGAGAGCCCTGACGAGTAAAAAATGGATTCCAGTTAGAGCTTCTAAAGGGGAACCCGACATTAGTCATTTACTTTTTTGCTGATGATTTGTTGATTTTTGGTAAGACTTCAACTAAACAGGTTAAAGTGGTCCGGGAGGTGTTAGATGTATTCTGTATGGCGAGTGGGCAAAGGGTTAATCTTTCTAAGTCTCGAATTTATTTTTCAAATTCTGTTTCCCGAGTTATAAAATCTCGGCTACAACAGTCGCTGGGAGTAGCAGTTACTTCTGACTTGGGCAAGTGTTTGGGTGTTCCACTATTGCATGGTCGTGCTTCTATTGCTCATTATCGGAATATTGTGAGTTTGGTGGAGACTAGGTTGGCTAGTTGGTGCTCTAAATTTCTGAGTCCCGCCGGGAAGGAAGTGCTTATTAAGTCTTCTCTTTCCTCATTACCAATTTACACGATGCAAACGGTTTGGTTACCTTCCTCTATTTGTGGTAATTTAGATCGTTTGGCTCGTGATTTTTATTGGGGTTCCTCGTCGGATAGACATAAGATGCATTTGGTTGGTTGGCAATACTTGACATTGGCTTATTCGGCCAAAGAGATATGGGGGTCTTGGCTTCAAAAGTTCTAGATTGATGAATGTTGCTTTGTTGGGTAAGTTGGGTTGGAAGTTATTTTTGAATGATTCAAAGTTGTGGGTGGAGGTGTTACGTTGTAAATATTGTAATAGAGGGTATATTCCCTTTTTGGCTAAGGGTTCGGATTATAGTTTATGGAAGGGGGTAGTTAAGAGTTTTGATTTATTGTTTCCTCTTTCAGTTTGGAGGGTTGGTGATGGTTCACATATTAGTCTTTGGTTTGATAATTGGTGCTCGGGAGGTCCTTTGGTGGATCATATGGATGGCTTGTTAGTAGGAGAAGAACATTTTCGGGTAGCGCATATAATCACTAATGGTTCTTGGGATTTTTCGAGCTTACGTTCTATCATTCCGGATTATCTCAGGGAGGTTATTCGGGCAATTCTTTTGCCTTTGTTTACTTCGGTGCAGGATAATCTGTCGTGGAGCTTTTCCCCAAATGGCGCATATTCGGTTCGAGCAGCTTATCAAGCACTTCTTTCGGAAGAGGTGTCTACACTTTCTGTTCCATCTTACTTCTCTTGGTTGTGGAAGGTGGCGGGTCCACCGAAATTTAAACATTTCTTGTGGTTACTTGGGCACGCATGTCTCCCGACAAATTCTTTGAGATTCGCACGAGGTTTGACTACTTCTAATTTGTGTGGGGTGTGTTTTTTATATGTTGAGTCTCCGTTGCATTTGTTGCGTGATTGTAGTCGTGCGGTTGCATGGTGGTAATAGTGGGCTGTTCCTGTTAATTTTTTTACTGCGGAAAACTTGGTTGATTGGTTAGCCTTGAATCTGCATGCTCATACTGTGGGTCCTTTTTGGTTTGCCTGGGCACATTGATTTCTGGCAGGTATTTGGTGGTTGTGGAAAGCTCGGAATCTATTGATTTTTCAAAAGGAGTTTCTTTCCTTGCCACTTTTGAATGGTTGTGTCTTTAAAGTTGCCATGGAGGTGTCTTTGACGTCTGTTTCAACATTGAAGCTTCATGGTGTACGGCGTTGGATTGGTTGGACTGAGCCGCCATCTGGTTGGGTAAAGTTGAATTGTGACGGCAGTTCTATTGTTAACCCTGGGCTGACTAGTGGTGGAGGATTGTTGCGTGATTCATTTGGTCGTTGGCTCGGGGGATACTCGTTTCGAATTGGTGT
>JANIPN010000219.1:81679623-81689859 GCA_027478595.1 Erythroxylum anguifugum
GTGTGACAATATGAGCATATGATGAAAAGAAAGAAGCATGAAAATATGAAAAATGTATGGAAATGAATTGAGCATAAATTTGATTGTGTTTGGGCAAGAGAGGAACGTTTCGTTAGTGATGTGCACGTTGACGTATAGCCTTCTCCCAGCTGCCCGCTTGAGACCACGAGATCCTGAGAAATCGGACTCGTTTTGTTCACGGTTTAAACTTCGGTTTATCCGTTTCGTTCCACGTAACTCTTGAGTCATTTATGCGTGCATTTGTATTTTGATTTGTCAAGTCATGATGCAAGATTGAGTGTTATGTTTTGATGATTAATTACACTTAACATGTTCTATGTGATGATATGTTGAATTATAAGTTGTGAGCTGAATTGTGAATTATTTGAATTGCTAGTCATATGTGTATATATGTTTGATTTTGTAGCTCTTTGCCAATGGCTATAAACGTATTAGCCACTGAGTTGTGTAGCTCACCCCACGCTTCCCTCCTCAGGTGCAGAAGGAGAAAAATTGCAATCCTTGCAAAGCTTGGCAAACAATGAGAATAAAGACTTTTATAATGAAGTTAGTTCAGGAAATTTTGTAATTTGGAATCATTTTAAGTATAAGCATTCAAATTGTATCGGGTGTATTTCGTATTTTTATTTTATTTTGAAATGAGCTTGTATAAACTCTTTTAGATTTCTTTTACGAAATATGGTTGGATTTTGGTTTGTGACTTTCTAAATTTTAATTGTTCGATGTTCAACTATTGTGGGCATGCCACCATTATTAGATGACGGGTTCCGTTTTGTTTCCGAATGTTTGGGCTCCGCAAACATTCGGAAACGGGATCCAACAAATATGTTTTTTCTACAACGATATATTTGCTAAATAGGTTGATCACTCATGTTTTACAAAATATATCTCCTTATCATATGTTAAATAAGAGGGTACCTGATTATCATTTTTTGAAAACATTTGGATGCTTATGCTATCCATTCCTTCATGCATATAATAAAAAAGCTTGAGTATCAATCCCAGCCATGCATTTTTCTTAGGAATAACTCCAAGCATAAAGCTTATCAATGCTTTCATCCTCTAACAATCGTATAAATATCATAAGACATGTTGTCTTTGATGAGAAGCAATTTCCCTATCTTTAATTAATTGAGCAAAACTCATCTTTTTTGTCTAATCCCACTGCCTTTATCTCTCTCTACTTATTACAAGTCGCATCAAAGGTCCCTACAGGTCCTAATCTATCTCCACGTCCTCTTACCCCTTAGTGTCCCACTTTGCCTACATCTCCTACTCCACCCTATAATATATCCATTTCACCTATTCCATCTCCCAGTTGTTCACCATCTTCAATCTCCCTTACAAATTCATCTCCCAGTTGTTTCGGCCAACCCTTTTTAATCCCCTACAATACCACCCCATCTCAAACACCTCCAGGCCTCAAACAATAGCTCTCATTCCATAACTACTCGTTGAGATGTGTCGGTATATATTTTTTTAGAAAATTTTCAAAAATGACGTCGTTTTGGCCGGCCTGTGACCCAGTCGGGCTAGGCCTTTTTTGACATCCCTAACTACCTGAGCCCATACTCAATCTTTAAAACCTCTTAGACGCCCCGATTATAAAGCTCTCACAGCTACAAGATACCCTCTTCCTCCTATTACCTATATAGAACAAGAACCATCGTACTTTACCAATGCTTCTAAACTTTCTCAATGGTATGCTGCCATGTAAACAGAATATCAGGCTCTTCTGTAAAATGACATATAGGGCTTAGTATCACGCTCATCCAATGTCAATATCATCAGAGAAAAATAGGTTTATAAGATCAAACAACTTGCAGACGGTTCAATCGAGCGGTATAAAGCACGCTATGTTGTTTGGGGTTTTGATCAAGTGATTGGTGTTGATTATTTTGAAACTTTCAGTCCAGTGGTTAAACCACCTGCTATTCGTCTTATACTTTCTATTGCACTTACATATGGTTGGTCCTTGAAATAACTAGACGTTAATAATGCTTTCCTTAATGGTGAGTTTTCGGAGATTGTTTTTATTAAACAACCATAAGGTTTTGTGAACTGTCATTTTCCTGATCATGTTTGTCATCTAAAGAAGGCTTTATACGGTCTTAAACAAGCACCAAAGGCATGGTTCACTAAGTTGAAGGATTTTCTTCTCCAATATGGTTTTTGAAGTTGTTACTGTGATTCATCTTTATTTGTTCATTCTCATAGTTCTTCGCTTATGTACCTTCTGGTGTATGTCGACGAAATAATGATCTTAAGTAATGACAATGACTTCATAAATGTATTTATTCATGACCTACATGCAGCCTTCTCATTAACAACCTGTTTGGTTCAAGAAATAGAATAAATAAGGAATAGAATAATTATTCTTATGAATAAAAAAGATGAGGAATAGAATAGAATGAGTATTATTTTGTTTGTTTCAAGGAATGGAATAAATAAAGAATTTTTATGCAAATGTTTGGTTTGAAAATATAAACTTGGAATGACAAAGGAATAACTAACAAAAAGACGAAAATATTATTATTATTATTATTAATTTTCTACTTATTATTATTCTTATTATTATTAATTTTATCAATTAATTTTATTCTCATTTTTATTATTAAATTCCTTATTATTATTAATTTTCTCCTTCTTCTATTTTATTATTAGTATGTCGAAGGATAAAGTTGTCTTGGATAAGAATAGGTTTTCTTGGAATAGATAAAGATAGGTAGGGATCGATATTAGCTATTCCTCAAATTTACAGAATACATATTATTGATGATTAGTTATTCTGTGTTTGTTTCTAACCAAACACAGGTTTAAGGAATGGAATAGGAATATGCTAGGAATAGAATAGTTGTTCCGTTGAACCAAACAGGCCATAAAGGATGTGAGAGAGCTTAACTATTTTCTTGATGTTAAGGTTCAACATTTTTCTAGTGGTCTTTGCCTATCTCAATCTAAGTATCTCCCGGATTTGCTCCAGCAGACAAAGATGGATAATGCTAAGCCTGTCTCTTCTCCAGCAGAAAGTGATTCTCAACTCACAATTTCAAGGGAAGCCATGACTGAACCTGGTCTATACCGGAGCGTCGTCAACGCTCTTTAATATGCAATGATAACCCGTCCTAACATTTAATATACGATAAATACAGCATGCCAATTTTTGAGTAAGCCTACCATTAATTACTAGCAAGCTGTCAAGCTACCTAAAAGGAACATTACATTATGGGTTATTCTTTTATCCTACTAATAACCCACGTTTTATGGCTTTTTCTGACACAGATTAGGCTGAGGATCCTGATTGTTGTCGTTTCATAGAGGGTTATTGTGTTTATTTTGGTAGCAACTTGATCAGTTGGTCATCCAAGAAGCAACGGGTTGTACTTGTACCCCATTCAAGCACTGAGGCTGAATATCGAGCTCTAGCCTTAGTTGAAATTGTTTGGGTACTACAACTATTACATGAACCTCATATGCTATTACGTCATTCGCCTAAGTTGTACTGTGATAATCTTAGTGCTCAATTTATGACTAAGAACCCAGTGTTCCACAAACAGTCTAAGCATGTTCAAATTAATTATCATTTTGGGAAAGAGTAGAGTGAGGTGACCTTATAGTTAATTTTGCACGATTCTTTCTCTGTTTTTAGGATTGTTGTATAGACTAGTAGATTTCTGTCTTGTATACAAGAGTCCTAGTTGCATATACTAATGTAATTCCTTTATAAGTAAAGGTTGTAGAGGAAAGTTTATCCATTTCAGTATACAAAATTCGACTCTTTTATTGAGGAATTGTGAATAGATAAGCTTGAACTAAGTCCATCGCTGACTTTCCAAAGGAAGACTATAATGATTAACGAGCATATAGCTTAAAAGTGCTCCCGAGTATAAAGCTTCTATCAATTAAAAAAGAAAAGTGCTCGAAAGCTAAAGTATACTTAAATTATTGAAATTTGACCGAATTGGGTTCATCTCTTTCTCAACTTCGTCAGTTTTCGCTTGCGTCTAATCTCCTCTGTTCTGTGAACTACACGTTACTATTGAGTATCCTATACAGAACTAAGAAAAACACACTTATCTAAAACACGAGAAAAAATCTGTTGGAAAGTGAAGTGGTCAAACATTATATAATGGCAACATTCTATTGGCTACTGATAACTAACTTGTAAGGTAAGAACTACCGGAAAAAGGTGTTGGTCTAATAAAGGTGTTGATCGCATAGCATGTATGCTCGCAGGTTGACCACACGTGCAAGTAAAGAATTTCAAAAGAAATATCAAACTAATGAAATGGTCAATGCATATCCACAAGACAGTACAATTTTGATTGGGAACACCGATTAGGCATCTTTTGTGGTGAGTCGTCACCTGTTCCAGTTGAAACCTTATATGATCTCCCCTGCCTTTTGCATTTCTTTGATGTTGTTTTATTATAGTACATATTATTCTGGATGAAATAACATTGCGAAGTTTGGTTAAATTACATAAAACTTGCTTTCAATTAAAATAGCATAAACCACGTTGTTCATGCTAAAGTTAAATGTATATAAAGATAAGACAGGGACGGGAACTCATGACGGCAGGACGTTGATTGACAGAAATGCAAAATGTATGAGAACATTCCCTTTGCATGTTAAATTGGCTAACCAAATTTATTAAATATGGGCCACCAGAGTTGTTTAAGAGTATCTCTGGCATAATATGTTCATAAAAGAAGCATTGAGGTACTTGCTTCCAAGGGCTATCGAGTTTATTAATCATACATGGAGACGTTTTGAGTTGGAGATTCTGCTCTGGGAGATTGAAGATTTGGATCCTCGTCATGTCATCCCGCCTAAACCTTACCCTCCTCTCGTTTAGATTTTAATTAAATTAACGCATGTAATCGAACGCATCAGGTATTTCGATTTCCATTTCCTAGTGTGTAACATCCCATTTCCAAGCTTTGCAAATAACAAGTTACCAAAAAAGAACAATACTACATGCGAAATCAAATTGACATAAGTCGTTCTGATCTATTTAAAGATTAAATCGTACAAAAGGTTCGTTGCTATCCACTTAACATCATTATTCTAGGCCTAAAATAAAAAAGCAAAAAACTAAAAATTTGGCAATTTCCATATGCCCAAGTGCCCGGCTTTTGAAATCTGATTCTGTACCCCAAAGTGTCAGATCCCCCGGAAGAATTATATACAGAAATACACTTCTGCAATTTTCCTTTTCTTCTCCTTCTAGGCTTCTACGGAAAAATTTCCTAATTTTACTTCTCACTGCCTAAAACCAAACCCCCCACCAGTTTGTGACGGGTACTGAAGTCCATACGGGTCAAATGAGTTGGAGACGTCGTGAGTAAACAAGCCCGAGTATGTCAAGTTGTTTATCCGGTGAGTCGACCTAAGCCCACTCTGCACCTCCTCCTCCGTTGGGTTTCCCATCTTATCAGTCACTGTTTCGCGGTGGCAAAGCGCTGGCAAAGTCGGAACATAAATGTCATTGTGGTTACTATTGGGGTAACCGGAAATTCCTTGGGTTTGCCCACCGGCTACGAGTTCAGTAACCGGGTTGAAACCCGCAAGACTCGCCCAATCAAAACTGCCCGAACCCAGGTTGTTGATGTTTATTTTCTCGTCAGGTTGCATTGCTCTGTGGGAGTTGCTTCGAGGGATAGTAAAGAACCGGTCGTCAATCTCCGGCAACGAATCCAAAACGTCGTCCAAGTGGGAAGAGGACGAGGAAGTAGATCCATTGTGGCTGTGTTCTTTGCTTGAAACACTTGACATGGTCTTTTGAGCACTTGAGGAGTTCTTCTTGTAAATTCTACATAAGACCCAATCATCCAACTACCAGGACAACACAAGAAACAAAAATTGATCAGTAAATAGAACATATGGCAAGAACATGGTCATTAAAAGGTCTATAAGCTTTTTAAGACATGTCTGATGTTATTTGAATATGATGCTTGTAGTTTATACCTTGGTGCCGCTACTCTTGCGAGAAGAGTCTAGGAGGCGATACTCGTGCATGATCCAATTAGTTTTGGTTCCTTTTGGGGCCTTGCCGACATAAAAGACTAGAGCTTTCTTGATGCCGACTTTACGCCCATCGGTAGTGATTATTTTATCGGTACCGGTAGCTTTCCAGTAGCCTGAGCCCGCAACTCTGTTGGGTCGTGAACCGTTTGGGTACTTTCGGTCTCTAGGACTGAAAAAGTACCATTCTTTCTCGCCAAATATTGCTTTACCTTTAACAATAAAGAGAACGCTTTTAGAGATAATTGACATGACTAATCAAAGCAAAGAATTTGTGGATCCCCAAAAGCTTACTTGGCAAGACCCAAGGATCGAACTTGTACAAATCAATTTCGGCAATAATTTGCAGAGAGAATTGGTGACCAGCAACTTTTCTACACAAGTATTGCACCAGAAGCTCCTCATCTGTCGGGTAGAACCGAAAACCCGGTGGCAAACTCAACTGGGCTAGTGAGTCTGATTCTTGCACTCCCATTTTCAGGTTACGGAGATATGAATGAATGTTCCCGTTTTTGGAAAAGTGAAAAAATAAAAGAAAGGACCGTAAAACTGGTTGATGTGTTAGAAAGAGAAATGGGGGCTAGAGAAATCTTGGATCTTCTCCCTCCAGAATTTTCTCTCGCTCTTTTTCCCAGCAGCTGATAATATAGGGCTGGCTTATATAGGAACACAGTTACAAACTTGCAAGGAATGGAGAGATAAGTACGGTCGTCCTTTTCTTCAGTGTTGTCCTAAGGGGCCCACTTCAATCTTATCCTGGGTCAAGATTTACGCCACGTGCTAGCATCCCTCGACCGACCTTATCCCGGAGACGGACAAATTAGAGCGAGAGAGGGAGGGAGGAAGGGGGGTATTCGGTGCATGAACCGTCTCGAAAGACAGTAACTCTATATCTAAAAAGCGGACACGTATTTGTGGCGATTCTACGAAACCTTAAAAAGGGTCTTTGTTCTTTTCACTGGGACCAAATCAAAAAGAAAATAAAATAGTGTTTTTTCGTGCGAAGACACGTGGGTGCTTGTGTGGTGAAGTTAGGCTGGAAGTTTGCCAAAAGAGGAGAGGGTTTGGGACGAAGAAAAAAGGCCACCAGGTACGTGTGGAAGCTTTGAGCTACCGACACGTTAGGGCTGTTTTTTTAAGTGGAACTTTTAGGGTTTCTTTCACTCTAGTCAAGAACCCTCTTAGCTAAATATACACCTGTGGCTTGCAAGTTTTAATAAGTATGGGTTATTCCTATATTCAAAATTCAATCTTGCTCGTGTAATTAGAAAAAGATTTGGCAAATGATGGGTAAGTCTATGTTTGAGCAAGGTGGCACGATTGATTGTTCTCTTTCCGTCTGATTAGGATGTGGTTTTCTTGGAATTATGTGGACGTGGAGTACTTGTAGTGGAGACAGAGAGGTTGGGCTTGAAAAGTCGGAAAAAGAATGGAATTTTTAGAATTGTTCGGTGGGTCAAAAGGGCACGTAGCACACATTTTGATGACACGTCGTTTAGTTTCTTTTGATTGACAATGTATGAATTAATAATAAAACAACTAATTAAATACAGGTATCTTAGGGTACCAAACAGCTGATTAATTAACTTACGGGATTACTATAATCCTTATTTTTAAAAATCCTAACTTTCAAACACATTAAAATAAATTTGAGATGATATTCAATTGTCTCTTCGGAATATACAGACAAGAGCAACCGTTCCTGACTTCCTTCCTGTAACCTAATACGGCCGAGTGACTTCTACATGTGGCAAGAAAAGTAAATTCAAAGCTATGAACAAAAGTAAAGAAAGTATAATTTTCCAAAGCATAAGTAACATGGAAACTTACAAATTATGACACGTGCAGATAAAATATGTTGATGGGTTTAATGGCTAACAGGATTCCCGACTTCATCAAATTGAAACATAAGAATAGCAGGTGTCATCTCATGAAGGTGGGAAATGAGCAGTGGCCCTTTTCTTTCTTCCGCCGGCGTCTACGCTTTCAGGACGAAGTTCCCACGCTACACACGTAACACGTGCAATTTTGAAACCTCCCACATCACCGGTGCAGTATTTGACTCTCCCCGTTTGTGGTTTTCTTGCAAGACTTTGACATTAGTGTCTGGAATTTGCTAAGCATATTCCGCCAGTTCAATCTCCAATTTCAATATAAGAATTCAGACACTAAAGCCCAATAAGAAGATATATAATTTTTATTGTTTAATATCTTCATACATGATATATTTTAAATTTAATTGAAAGTTTTTTTCTATAAAAATTTATAGATACCTATAAGTGTGAATATAAGTATAATATGAAACTAAAAAATGAGAGGAAAATAAGGAAATATTTTCAAATATATAAAAATAAAATTCTAACGCGACATGTTTCAAGAACTTTAACGAAGAAGGACAAATAAGAAGTAAAGTGAGGGATACAATAGGAAATTCACATAAAAGGCTATAATACGAATTTACTAATGCAAGCTGACCTCAACCATGTATTTTTACACAGGGACTTACATAAAATTGTTTATATAAATCAGCCACGAGGATCTGAAAGCAAAAACACAGCCAACTTATGTTTGTAAACTGGCTAAAGCTCTTTATGGCTTGAAACAAGCTTCTAGGATTTGGTTTCATAAACTGAAACATGCACTATCTCAGCGAGGGTTTCATAATTCAAGGTCAGTTACTTCTCTATTCTATTCAAATAATAATGGAATCATTACAATGCTACTAGTCTATGTGAATGATTTCTTAATTACAGGAAATTCAACTCAAGCTATTCATGTAGTTATCAGTCAATTATTCTTGCAGTTATCAATCAATTACAGTTTCAGTTTGCACTTAAAATGCTTGGAAGCATAAATCATTTTTTTGGTTTTGAAGCATATAAAAACATAAATGGATTATATCTTTCACAAAAGCATTACATCGAAGATTTACTTACCAGAACCAACATTTCTTCATGCAAGCTCTATTCCACTCCAATCACTGCAGCAACCAAATTATCTCTGCGTGATTGCACACCCTTTGAACACCTAACACTCTACTGAAGTATCATAGGAGCACTTCAGTATCTGTATAATACAAGACCAGGCATCAGCTTTGCAGTAAATAAATAAAGTAAGTTTTTACAAAATCCTCTAAATACACATTAGATTGCATATAAAAGGGTTCTGTGTTACCTGAAAGGAACCTTAAATCTGGGACTACTCTTTCAACCATCATCTACTCCTCTCGACTTCCACGCCTACAGTGACTCCAACTAGGCCAGCTCTCCCAATGATTGAAAATCAACAACCAGAGGATGCATCTTCTTAGGGGGAAACCTCATATTTTGGATCTCCAAAAAGCAATCAACAGTAGTTCGGTCTAGCATCGAGGCTAAATATCAAGCCCTCTCACAGGTGTTTACCGAACTCATCTACCTCACATCCCTACTATCTGAGTTAAGGGTTCTCTCTCTCACACAAACCTACTATGTGGAGCGACAATAACAATGCTCGATCACTGGCTCAAAACCCACTCTTTCACTCAAGAACAAAACATATCAAAGTGGATGTACACTTATCAAAGACAAAGTGAAAAAAGGAGAACTTGAGGTCAGATATGTTAACACTACAGACCAACTCGTCGACATCCTCACAAAGCCCTTGACATTGGTGAGAATTTTCTCACTGATTACCAAAGTGAACCTATTTCGAAGTCCTCGCTTCAGTTTGAGCGGGGGTGTTAACAAAGAAGACAAAAAAAAAACAAGAAGTAAGGTGAGGGACACAATAAGAATTTCACATTAAAGACTATAATAGGAATTCACTAATGCAAGTTGGCCTATACAATTTTATTACAACATAATACGTCCCAAAGGCTATAATAAGAATTCACTAATGCAAGCTGGCCTATACAATTATGTTACAACAGAATACATCCCAATCCTTTGTTTTGTTTTATTTTTACTAGCAAATGTATTGTTAGTATTGAACCAGTAATTGTATAAATATACAGATGAGCAAATAACAAAATATACATAAATTCTACACGTAAATTTCTTTCAGAAAACAATGAAACACTATGGGTGCGTTTACTTTCTGAAAATTTTCTAGTTTTCTAAATTTTTTTTTTATAAAATAGAAAATAATTAGAAAACATGTTTATTAATAAAAAATAGATCAATTTTTCAAGAAAAACGTGTTTTCTAT
>JANIPN010000219.1:81804344-81814365 GCA_027478595.1 Erythroxylum anguifugum
CCAATCAACGTTAGTGAAGATCGTTAAGTGAGGTAGCTTAAAGGGTTTGATATGTAACCCAAGATGATGGGTTCCTTTCAAATACCTAAGCACCCTCTTAATAGCCTGAAGATGTATATTCATAGGTTGGGACATGTATCGACTTAGCTTATTGATTGAGTAAGCTATGTCTGGTCATGTGTTGATAAGATATTGAAGTGAGCCAATCATCCTCCGATATAGGGAAGGATCTTCCATAAGGGTTCCTTCTGTTTTGGAGAGTTGTCTTCTCGTGACTATAGGAGTTGTGACCGGTGCACAGTTATACATATTAAATCTTTTTAGGACATCTAAGACATACTTGATTTGATTCAGATAAAGGCCCAACTTATCTCGGTAGACTTCAATCTCAAGGAAGTAATACACAGAGCCTAGATCCTTCAGAGAGAATAGTTCATTTAGCTTATGGATGAAGCTTTGTAAAATAATTAGAGTTGTTGCTTGTGATGAGTATATCATCAACGTAAACGAGAATGAACATTGTAAGGTTTTTCTGTCAAAGAAAGAATAGGGATACGTCACTTTTTGAGTTTCTGAACCCCTACTACAGTAGAGTGAAACGCAGTCGATCAAACCAAGCACAAGGTGCTTGTTTTAAACCATAAATGGCCTTCACCAGTTTGCACACATGCTTTGGATGGCGTGGATCTATAAAACCTTTTGACTGTTGCATAAAGACATCTTCCTGAAGAAAGTCGTTGAGAAACACATTATTTACATCCAATTGCCGAATTTCCCAATTTAACGAGACAACTATAGTCATCACAATGCGAATGGTGGTAGGCTTCACAACAGGGCTAAAAGTTTCTGCATAATCAACCCCAAGTACATGTTGAAAACCCTTCGCAACAAGTTTGGCCTTGTGTTTAAAAATGGTGCCATCAAGCTTGAATTTGGTTTTGAAGATCCACGTACAGTCGACTAGTTTTTCTTTACCAATGTAGGGTACTAACGTCCATGTCCTATTTCTTTGTGGTGCTTCAAACTCATTAATCATAGCTTGCTTCCATTTAGGGAAGTCAACACGGCTACCACTGAGTTTGGTTTTGAAGCTCAAGACAATGAAATTGGATTCTTAACTTTTAAGAGCCCAATAAACGAATACTTAGGCTTGAATACTCCATCCTTCGCATGTGTTCTCAGAGCATGTATGTTTGTGTGAACTGGGCTTTTTTCTTGATCTGTAGATTGGACCAAATGTTGAGTCTCGTTAAACTAGGTTAGACTCTTCATTGTTTCTGAGGTCGATGAAGGTGCACATAGTGGACTTGTTGTGTGATTTAGAGAGTCTAATACGGGAGGATGTTGTTCTTGATTCTTCGTCGCATCTTCAGTGGTAACCCTATATTCTTGAGAGTTGATGATTAGCGGGATGATATAATCACTCTTAGATAATGTCGAATGGCGATGTAGGAACCCTTCAATGCATGGAAATGTTGATGCATCAAAAACAACATGTCTGGAAGTATATATTCGTCCAGTTATGCTGAGAAACTTGTAACCTTTCTGATTGGAGGTAGGGCCAAGATATGTACACTTCTAGCTATGGAATTGGAACTTATGAGCATTGTAAGGTTTCAAACATGGGTAATAAGCACACCCAAATGCTTTGAGTGTCTTGCAGTTGGGTTCAACTTTGTATAACAGACATAAGGGGTTCGAACCATTTAAAGTAGGTGTTGGCAGTCTGTTTATGATGTAGATAGCCATTTGAAAGGCATCAACCCAATAAGTGAGAGGAAGGTGTGTCTGAGCAAGCAATGTCTGACCAATTTTGACAATATGCCAGTGTTTCCTCTCGGCTCGACCATTCTGAGTAGACGTGTAAGGGCAAGTAAATCGTATTTAAATACCCACTGCTTGTGTGATAGAAATGAGTGGTTTATAATCAGTCTCGTTATCGCACTGAAGTGCCTTTATCTTAGTGTCGAATTGGTTCTTAACATATGTTTGAAATAAGTTGAATATGTGTATGGCTTCTCCTTTATGTTTTAGTGGATACAACCATGCATATCTATTGAAATCATCTAGGAAATGGATGTAGTAGCGATGGCCATTTGCAGATTGTACAGGCGAAGGTCCCCAAATGTCTGTATGTATTAGTAGTTCTAAAGGAGAAGAAGCATGAGACTCAGACCTTGTAAATGGCAAATGTTTAGATTTATCGTATTGGCAAGCTTCATATACAAATTTCGGAAAAGAAATGTTGGCATTGCATTTATTCAAGATTTCCTTTAAGATCCTATCACTAAGGTGTCCTAGTTTGTTATGCCACTTGAAAAATTCAGTCATATTCTCCTTTTGTGAGGAAGAATCAAAAGGAGGAAAAGTTGCCATATTCACCTATGCCTGTTACTCCACTCTATCCATGGGATACAGTCCTTGGTTTACTTTCCCATGCACTAGAGATTTTCCTATCTTCTTGCCCTTCACAACATATTCATCATTAGTGAAATGTATATTAATATCATTATCTCTAATGAGTTTGTTGACACTCATTAAATTTTTAGTTACTGAAGGTACCAATAAGACATCATTTAGTTGGATTGTTGAATTAGAAACAGGAAGAAAAGTGGAACCAATACCAGTTACTCGCGTTTTCTCACCAGTGCACGTATAGAGATGTGCCTTACCTACTGGAGTATAATAGTCAAGTTGATCAGTATCAGATGTGACGTGGTAAGTGGCGCCGCTATCCACGTACCAAGACGAATCTGGTACTGACTGAGATTAAGCTTGAGCATAGCAAACTTGAGGTGGATAGTTGTTTGAACTTTGGCTGTAAGTTGGCGATTGAAATGTTTTATCGAAGCGATAGCAATTTGTGATGACGTAGCCAGGCTTCTCACAAAGGTGACAGTAAAGACGTCCACTTTTATTGTAGCCTCCTCTACGTCCTCGTCCTCGATGACCGCGTAAGCCACGAGAGCTTCTCTAAGAACCATGTTCTGAGTTACCACGAGTTGAGTAAGTTTTATCGGATTCATCTTTTTGAGCCAGGTTCATAGAAGGTTGTTGATAAGTTCGAGAACTGATTCAATTGTTCAAGACAACTGTCAAAAAGCAAGTAACGAGGATTGTGTATCAATCCACGTAAGATTTGGCTGAGCTACCAGCTTGACTACTACTGCATTGTAGTCAGCATCGGGGCCATTCAACGTGTGAAGAATAAGATCTTCAGCTGCTACAGGAGCTCCTGCTAGCGTTAATTGATCAGGGTTGGTCTTTATTTTGGTGAGATACTCTTCCATCTTAAGAGCATTTTTGCGGGTTTGATGGAGCTCCCATTTGAGCATCATCACTCGCGACTTCATCGAGGCGCAAATAAGCTCTCATGCACTATCCTATAATTCTCGAGCAGTTTTGCAGTGTAGGAGTTGGGCTCCTACCTTTAGGGTCATGGTGTTCCTCAACCATCCAACTGAAAGATGATCGAGAGAATACCACTCATCAAAAGCTGGGTTTGAAATCATTCTTGTGTCTCTAGAAACAAGGCGCAGAAGAGTGACTTGGGTGCCGTCGATGTGAGATTGAATAAGATTCCCTTCAATCAATGGTAGCACTACTGATACTACTGATTCCCACACTAGATAATTGCCTCTGTCCAACTTGATGGAGGCAATCTGGCTTGAGGAATTAAAGAGTGAGCATGTCCTCAGCAGAGTTCCAACGAGAGGTGCTAAAGCAGAAGTTGTTGAGGACTCATTAAACGAGGTTGTAGCCATTACTTTGTGCTCTGATACCAAGATAAAAAATAAGTGCTCACGAGATACGAATGACGTGCTCAATCACTTTATTGAGCCTCATAGAAATGTTTTTATAATAATACTTACAGCAGAAGTTTGTTACACAAGAGAGAATAATGAATACAAGCCATACATTTGTTAGGGTGCTATGTACGACTAACAGACTGTACAGTAGGGCATTTAATGAATAGGCAATTATTATATGAACTATATAGAGGTAGATAAGTGATCAATATAAAATTCATCACCCTAAAGTAATTAAAGAGAATGTTTCATTGTTCTTAATTAGTATTAATTCGAGGAATCCTAGGCTAAGGTGGAATCACACTTTGAAAATAGTTTTCAAATGTCATTAATTGAATAAATCACTAATGGTAAATAACTAATATGATTGGACTAAAATTGAGTAAACTTTATTTCTATGCTCCATGTTTGATCAAAATATTGTGTGATAAAATGATTTAATTATACAGAAAAATCATACATAGAAATGTTAGTTAAAACTATTTGACATTCTTAATATTTGGATGGTCATGACGCATTGTTAGATATCAATCTTGTTATGTGAATACAAATTATTTAATTAGATAATTAAAAGTGTTTAATTTATTTAATTTAAATATGATTAAGTATATAATTTATATCTATTGTCATCATATTTAAGAACTTAATGAGTTACAAACAAATAAAGGTTGAAAAGAGGAAAACAAGTATTTTAGTCAAGTTAGACTTAATTGTAAAGTTTGAGAATCTTTAGCATTAAATATGAGATATTTAATAAATAAGAATCAAAGTAAGATATTAGATCTTATTCGGGTTTAATTAGTATGTAATTAGAATTGATTATAATTTTAATTAATATTTTAATTTTAATTAATATTTTAATTAAATTAGTAAAAAGGTTAAAACCTATTATAACTTATAAATAAGTTCAGTGTTTAGAGGAGTTAACACTTCCTGTTTGTTACCTTTGAACTATTTATAGAGTTCTTGCAACATATTCATGGGATAATATTAAACATCGGATACATGTGAGGTTGCGATGGTTACAATAAATTAATTTCATAAATAGTTCGAGGGAAATGATAATAAAAAGAATCAAGCTACATAATAAAATTAATTTATATTTACGTTTATTATGCTTATACATTAACCATGTTAGCGATTTTAAATTTCAAAAAATAAAAAATTCATATTTACTTGGTTGTGCATGAGATCAATTTCTACTTCAAATTTCTAACATTTAAAGGATCACAAATATTAATTTAATCCAGAGCCGGAGGAAGGAAACAAATGTCACACGAGTGTCAGGAACAAAGTAGAAAATTACCTTATTCTTTACCAATTTTAGACCTTCTTTGCTAAGCCTAACATATTATACAAGTCCCAAAAAATATATTTCTTGGAATCTCGTCGTAAGTAATTTTGAATCCGATAAAATATTGTAGGCCGATGCATTTTGGTCAAGTCTTAACACAATTCTTTAGTTTCATCTAACTCACTGTAAATGGCATATATAAAATGCAGCTTGGGGAAGACTATTCCCTTCAACGTTTTTGGTCAGCCGTTGAATGCAGCTAATAGGCAATGAATCCCTCTCCACTCTCCAGCCTGGTGTGGATTTCAGGATATTGAGCCAGAAGCTATATCTATATCTTGGGCTTATACATAACTTTTGGAGAGCCCAACTCGGCGTTTAACATAAAATTAAAAATTGTTAGATTTTTTATTCGTTACTTAGTAAAAGAACTCATAACATGATCATAGAATCTTATCTCTTTGTTTTTATTTAAACAATAATCATTCTGTAAACATTTCCGTCACAAATATACATAAACTGTGTCCTACACTTATAAATCCAAGGTTCATAAAAAATAAAAGTACTAAATTCATTACCATTAAAACGTTCGCTGAGCTTCCTTGTATTTTGTTATGAACCAAATCTTAACGCTTTCTATAATATAACGCAACTACAATTAACGTTAAGTTCTATTACAGGCTTACCCATTACAGGAAGCGCGTTCAGAACTAAGTCTCCAAATTATTAGTAATTATTTTTTTATGTTCAAGTGATGTTATTCAATTTTTTTTGGGGTTTTATTAGAATTTGCCAGCAACGTAACCAATCTGAAGAAGTACTATCTAATTTTTTTTCAGTAAGGCTCCACCCACTTAAATAATATCTATTTGGTTGTGTGAATCTACTTAAAACTTCAAACATATCGGTTACTGAAATAATTATAGTGAAAATACGCAAAGTTTACTCTTAATAACTTTCTCAATCTGATCACAGGATTGGCGTTGCTTTTAGGCTAAGGAATAAAAAGGACACCATAGATATCATACTGCAAACTGAAAGGTTGATCAATAGCGTGCCATTGGCAATGAAAAGATTCACAGGCAAGTGAGTGGAGTTGAGAAATACATGTGATGGCTTTTGGAGTTTCAGTATTTTCATGTGATCAGCTCAGTCCAAAACTTCCCATATGGGGCCTGTGATGCACTTCAATTCCCTTATTTTCTCATTCTCTATAATCATCCATCCGTTCTCTGCATTTCTGCTCACTTTTTTGGTTACCAGTCGCCCTCACTCAATTTAAGAAAGCCCATCACCAACGGAGCCGACTATGAAAAGTTCTTTCTGCATTGTGGGGTTTCTGGCCACCATTATTATTCCTCCTATCATCTCTACTCGAGGTATCTAATGAATGTTTCATAATGGTTGGTGAAACCTTTATTATACATTTCATTTTCAAAAGAAGAACAAAAATGAAAGCCATTTTCTTACATGATTTTGTATTGATGTTTACAGATCATGGATAAGGCTATGGGCATGGTGATCTACAACCTATATGATTTGGCAATGCAGGAGAGATTGCGAGAGAGACATTAAGTTATAAAGAGAGGAAAGAGCAAGTGAAGCCTACAAAGAGAGCACGTCTACTTGGTCACTACGGCAAAAAGTGCTTTAGATAACAGATAAAAGCGTAGCTACAATTACAATTATCTTTATCTTTTTATTAAGACAACAGAATTAATATTATTACAAGAAGTGACGCTGTAATAAGTATAAGGCAACATAATTTTTTGATTAGGTAAAGAAATAAAAAATGTTGCTTTAAGTTTTAACTAAGGCAATACATTAGTTTCAAACTATAGCAACAATGTTAAATAAATATTGGAACACTTTTAAATCATTTTAGGCAACAATGTTAAATAGATAAGGCAACAAAATATCTTTTTTTAGGCAACAATTTGAAACAATAAAAGCAACAATTTATTTTTCGTTACCAATAATATTTAATGTAAAAGCAAACTCTTGCTATTATATAAGCAATTTCCATATATACATTAGAAGTAATATATAGATATTAATGTACGTCTTAATTGTAAACATATTATCAAATATAAACAACTAAAAAACTGCATTTATATATAATTTATAGTCCATAAGGACTTAAAAAATTCAACATTTATCATATTCAAAGTACAGACGCAAATTACATATGCTTTTATTCTTATGAAATACAAAAGCGAATTTTACAATCCTCAACAATTGCAAGGAAAATTACACGTGCTTTAACAACTCTTTATCATTTGTAGATTTCGAAGTCAGAGCCAAGCTTCTTCGTATTGGCTCTTTAATCTTTCTTAAAATCCTTTGGAAGTATAACATACCTGTTCTTTTGTACTGCTAAATACAAGTAGTTCAAGACCAGGATTACTCGTTTTGAATAATAAATCTCATTCAAGACAAAGTAACAATAAGAGGTGACTTTTTGAAGTCCGAAGCATATTCTAGTTTCAATTATAAGTATCATATGAACCAACTGATTTTCACAAAATAAAATTTGAAAGTATAGCTAACCATGCTCTGAACAACTAACAACATACAACTTAAGATGGCAATGACCATTTGAGGCTGATAAATACAGTGAATAAGTGCTATATCATAATTAGAAAGCGCATAACTTTGAAACTCAGAAAATATGCTACAAAGGTAACTAAAAATGGCATTAGTCAGTAGTGACAAAGCGAGTAAAATAAAGTAAAAGTGAACTCCGTTAATAATCAGGTAATCTTGTCCATCAACCATGTATAAGAACATCATAACCAAATCATAGCTAGAATCTAGAAATTTCAAAAGAAGCTTGGTGGTTTCTATGTTAAATACACAAACATGCACTTCGGTATGTTGCAAAAGTTCAAATCATTTCTCAAGCATAACACTAGTGTTGGATATAGTAACATCATACCACTGCCCACATCAAATATTTGAATCGCAAAAGTGTGAGTTGTGATAAAATAAAGTTATGGACAATCATCATACACATATGTAGCTAAATATGTCCAAACCAGCACCATTTTGTAAGGAACCTTACCATTGTCTATGACAAAACAAACATGACAAGGAACATCATACTCCCAGAGATCAACAATACAATATAGAAAATCTTTATGTCTCTATTCTCTGTCAGTTAAACATCTCAAGAATATAATGACTACCAAACTTTGAATTCCAATTGAAAAATAAAAAAAGGAGGCTTTGCTTTAATAAGATGCTTTACAAAAAACAACAAGACATAATATGATATGTACACCAGAGGGCCAACTTAAAGCTTCAATATGTGACACATAAAAATGAATAAGAACCAGTAAATACTACCTCTTTCTAGTTAATATTGATTCATATACTTCTGTAGCATTAAATGTTGCTTGATTTCTTTCCACAACATGCGACAGATCTCTCTTAACATCCATTAATTATTAAACAGTGTCAAAAGATATCTTCAAGTATAATTTGTGCAAACCTAATAAATGGTTTTTATGTCAACAAATATGAAACAATTAGAACATAAGCTTCTGCATCAACAAATAAAGCATAATTTTCGATGGATGTGTAATTGATAAAAGGAAATATATGACCTGTAACTATCATTTCTTTAAAAAAGACTCCTCCAAGCTCCAAAAGAAAATATGATAGTATCTCAAAAGAAATATAAGAAAAAGAAAAACTCTCCATTCTTTTCTAATCTATGAAGTATAATTTTTCATTCAATGCAATGTTTAAGCATAAATAAATTGGGAAGACAAATGCCTAATTGCTCAAGAAATCAAAACGCAAAAATTAAGTTCCATAAGGAAAAAACTGAACATAAACAAAGGTCTATTTCCATAAGTAAAAAGGTGATAGACTAGTTGGAACATTATATGTGTTGGTCTCATGCCACTAGCCTTGGTGAGTCAAGTGCAAGCACCCAGTAAGAGTTACTATAAGCTCAAACTGGTGAAAGTTTTCAACTATCAAACAAAATGTTCAGTTCGTTTATATTATTTATCATCAAATTGAGGCATAAACAATAGATTCTTGCAGCCCTAACAGCATCTTGCAGAAGTTTAGTTAAACATGTTCATCATCTAATGTTTTAAATTCATCAACAATATCAGATATGTAGTAAAGCTCAATTTAATCAAGCATCCTTATGATATAATTTCAAACTTATTTTAGATTTTGCACAGCATTGAAAAACAAATTGTGAGATAAACTTAACCCTCTCTCGTAATATCTGAAACTTATGGTATGAGGTTTGAGACCATTGGGGAAAAATCACTTAATAGACCAAAAGAAAAGGACAGCAATAAGAAATGTGTAAAAGAGTTTTTCAAGGATAGTGAGCCATGCCGCTAAAAGATCGAAAGATCAGAAAAAGTTGTGAAACTGAAACAAACAGAAGACAAGGTAACCAAGCGCAACAAAACCAAAACCACAAACAAAAACAAAAACATCACTAACAAAAACCGTTAAGAAATTCTCCGGCAACGGCGCTAAAATTTGGTGATGCTGTCGCCTGCAACCAAATATAAATGAAATCACTTCCGTTAAAACAAATTAATGTAGTAGCGGTAAGCGGATATCGTTCTCACGAGGAATCTTTAACGGTAAAGGTTAGCTAGTTTAAACGGGACAAATAACAAAAATAGAGAGGGGGGTTTCTCACGACAATATCAGAAAATCAAAGGAAAAATCACAAATCGAAAGCAATAATTAAATCTAAAAATTTAATAGGAAAAATACCTTAGTTTCGGGTCACTGATGTTACCATGCTATTAAGGATCCTTGACATAAAATTGCAATCATTAATAAACATTCATTGGGGAAAAATCTCTCTTAAGTGTAATGACTAGAAACATGTATTCTAGCAATCTTATTAAACAATAACCTAGATACGATCATA
>JANIPN010000219.1:81938055-81948428 GCA_027478595.1 Erythroxylum anguifugum
AAGGAAGCAAACAAGCAAGCAAAGCCTAACTAGACAAGAACTAGTACTCTCTCTTTTCTCTCTGCCAATGCCAAAATTGCAAACAATAACATCCATAAAACTCCCCACTCTCACAAGTCTCAGACTCTTCTCCCTCCTCCACCCTCCAGCTACATTGAATTGATCCCTCCCCTCCTCTCTCCGATCTCCCAAAATCCCTCTCAGATCGCAACCGAGCCCCAAAACCCCTTGAACCATAAGCACCAACTCAAGACCAAACGTATTTGGGCATTTCCATTTCCATTTTGTGAGTGTCTCTCACACACCCAAGTGGAAATGAAATGCCCTTTTTTCTTCTTTCTCTTCTTCTCCTTCACGTCACCATGTCTCGCCACTGTGACCCTGAAAAGAAGATGAGCGAAAACGGAAACAGAAACAAACCAAACGACAATCCCCATGAAGAGCAACAACAGGAAAGAGGAACATGAAAAAGAAGAAGGAGAAGAAGATTGTTTCTACGAGTCTCTCGATCGCATTGCTTCGTCTTCTTGCTCTTGTTCTACTTCCAACTCCGACTCCGAACCCGACCCCAACTCCACCCGCTCCAATTCCGGCTCTGCCTCTCCTAGTCATCACCGTGTTTTGAGCCATCACGCGTTCAAGTACGACGTTTGGATCTCCGAGCCCGCCTCCGTGTCCGAACGCCGCCAACGGCTTCTCCGTCAGATGGGTCTAAGCTCCGACCCGTCTTTTTCTCGGGGCCGACCTGATGGTGTTGATATTGGCTCTCACCGGTCTGCGTCCTTGGCTTGTTTGACTGGTCAGAGTGCCTCCGACTGGATCCTCCGATCGAGTGCCGAAGGCGGTGGGACGGCGGCGAATCGGAGTGTGGATGGTGATCATTGTAATGATGATTTGAATTCATGTTGTTGTTCTTCTTCTTCGTTGTTGTCGTGTGTTTATTCTCCTCCAATTCTTTGTCATGATTTAATGGATGTAAATAGGGGTAAGAGTACGGATAACAAAGTCAAAAGTACCACGAACAATGATAATGGTTGTTTTCATGTGGGTTGCAAAAGAATCACCAACAGCTCTTCGCCTAAAGCCACTGCCGTTTCTCCGAGTAAGCCTCCATCGGGTAAAAATGGCAGGAGGGTGTATGTGGATCGATCCGATTCCAGCAATTCAAATGGTGATTTTAATAGGAATTGGTCGAGCACCAGTTTTGGGGAGTTTGTTGATGAGTTGGCTTGTAATGGGGTGGAAACAACTGAGGTGTGTACCATTAAGAATCTTGATAATGGGAAGGAGTTTGTAGTTAATGAGATAAGGGAAGATGGGATGTGCAACAAGTTTAGAGAAGTGGGAACTGGTAGGCAGTTGACGATGGAGGAGTTTGAAATGACAGTGGGACATTCACCGATCGTACAAGAATTGATGAGAAGGCAAAATGTTGAGGATGGCAGTAGAGAGAATGTGGATTCTCGTGCTAATGGAGGTAGTGGAGTTGGGGTTCCGAAGAAGAAAAAAGGCGGATGGTTTAAGAGTATAAAAAGTGTGGCAAGCAGTGTGACAGGACATAAAGAGAGAAGTAGTGATGAGAGGGATACTGGATCGGAAAAGGGAGGAAGGAGGTCGAGTTCTGCTACTGATGATAGCCAAGACATGTTATTCCACGGGCCAGAGAAAGTGAGGGTAAGGCAATATGGGAAATCATCTAAAGAGTTGAGTGCTCTTTATAAAAGTCAAGAGATACAAGCGCATAATGGCTCCATATGGTGCATTAAGTTTAGTTTAGACGGCAGATATCTAGCAAGTGCAGGTGAGGATTGTGTGATTCATATTTGGAAGGTTGTGGAGGCGGAAAGGAAAGGAGAGTTATTAATGGAAAAACCAGAAGATGGGAATCTTAACCTATTGTTAATGGAAAATGGGTCACCTGAGCCTAGTTTGTTGTCTCCATCTGCTGACGGACATCATGAGAAGAAGAGGAGAGGCCGGCCATCCATAAGCAGAAAATCTTTGAGCTTGGACCACATTGTTGTGCCGGAGACTGTATTTGCACTTACAGATAAACCCATTTGCTCATTCCATGGACATCTTGATGATGTTCTTGACCTTTCTTGGTCCAAGTCACAGGTTAGTGAGTTTCTATCAATTTTCTCCAGCAGCTTCTACTGATGAGTGATTTCTCACTCTTGCACGCGTAACAGTTCCTATTTGATTACTGATTTTTTCTTGGCCTCTAATGTAAAGCTGTTGGTGATATTTCATTGAGTCATATGCATTTTCCTGATCTTTTTTATGTTCCAGAAAACTTCTTTCATGATTAGATGAGCAATCAATTTTCCCTACCGTGATATTTGGAAAGGAGAGATATACTGGCTTATGATTAGACAAAGTTCTATTTGATATATAAAATGTTTTTGATATCACAGATTTGCTTATGAGGATTGTTTACCTTGGTAGATATGTTTTTTCGTCCTTCCATTATTCATATTTGCTATTTAAGCGTCATGTTATCAGGATAACAGATAATAGATACAAATATTTTAACTGTTACAGAAATGAAAATTGAATTGTGAATATGCACGTGTATTGGAAAATGTGTGCTTGCTTGGCTAGAAAACTATGTAGCAACATGATATTACATACTGTTATACTTGGGCATTTTCCATCATTGAAATCTTTACCAAATGAGTAGTTTAGACCTAGCTTATCTTTCCAAAGTTTTATCATTCTGCAATTAAAAGACAAGTCCAGAAATTGGATAATTAGGCCTTAGGAATGTTTAACATCCATATTTACAGATAACATTCAATTGTCTAAAGTTAAGAAGGATTTGTGATGTACAAAAACAGAATGGGAAATTGAGTTTGCTTCGTTTGATTGGATGTTGCCTTAGGAATGGCTGCATTTTTAGGTTTAAAATAACACTAATATGGTTTATGTCTCAAGGTGTCTCTTTCTCTGGTTCTATTACTTTGGGCTTTATTTTTCCTATAACAGTGATAGTTGGTATGACTCTTTGTTGCTGAGGGATAGTATTTGGGTATATAGAGTAACAAGGCCTTGGAAGTATGTTGTCTAATTTGAAATATGGGTTTCAGAAGAGCAGTTGTACGTTTATGGGTGCTGAGATCTCACGCCAAAAGCTTGATTTCTCTTCATACAACCTCTAGTTAGTTGGATCTTGGCCTTTCTTCATGTTTCTGTCAGTCCTTTTTATGAGCAGCACAACTTCAAAGTTTAGTTAGTTTGATTAGTAAACCTTGACGGCCAGTATCATGTGAATCTTGCAATATGGAGGCATGTTCAATTGTAGGAAACTATGGGGAAGATCTTGCTTATGCAAACTGTGGATTAGGCATAACATTGGATATATCTGACTTATTAGTTTTTTTTTGGGGAAACGGAGGAACTCGCAATCGCTATCTTTTAGATGTGCACTGGGTAAACCTTCGAATTGACGCAATGGCTTACAAATCACGCCAACCGGGTATTCCGCACTAGGCAAACCCTGTATGGCAGACTCGATCGAGAGAGCGTAAGTAAGGGGATTTGAACACAGAACCTTTTAGCCACTCCACCAACTTGACCACCCCCTAGGGGCTAACTTACTAGTTTTCATTATTTTTATTAGCTGAATTTGTTTGTAAGTTTTGCTAGAGTAGATCCAGGTTGGGACAAGCAATTCTCCAGGACATGAACAGGACATGTGATTAACTTAGATGGCACTAGATATTTGTAATGATGTTAAGTGGTGACAGAAAGGTCAGGGAATCAAAAAATGCGTAATTTTAAGGATTGATCTTGGCAAGGTTTCAGAGATGCGATATGATGTCCTTATGAGAAATATTTTGCTTAATTTTTATTGTTAGAAAGAAGGAAATGGTCAAGTGCTCTAACTCATTCAGTTTCCTTTAAGAAGACAGGGAAACTATTTCGACTCTACTGAAATTATTTTGAGGTTCCTATACCCAAGTGAATAATGTGGTTTTTTACATGTCTAACTTGTAGACTGATAATTTTGATCCAATGATAAGTTTGAGTTATCAATTAACTGTGGTAGTGAAAAGTAGGAAAGGTTGTTAGTTGCATATGCTTGCCAACTTTCTTCCACTGGGAGACCATCTCAACCAATAGCCTTTCAGTTCAGTATTATGAAATTTCTGCATGATGGTCGCTGGTTGTCATTGTCTTGTTACTGATCTGGATTCCATAGATATCCTGTGGCAATTATTTTTCAGTTATATTTGGATTATTCACCTTTGTGTTCACTGTATTGATTGTATAGGAAAAGAAGGGAAACTTTGGATGATGTAAAAAGTTGAACATTGTTTTATTTTCTTTTCCAAGTCTCTTTTAGTTTTACTTTTCTCTTTTGAGGGAGGAAGAAGAGAAAAAAGTTTCTAATATTACAGAATCTTGTGTTGGATAGATGCATGGATTAAGCCACCTATTGAAAAATGAACAAATAATATTTATGTAATCTAACTCTAAATAAAACAAGTTCTTGTTTTCCCCAGGGCCTGCTTTCTTCTTCAATGGACAAAACTGTGCGTCTGTGGCACTTGTCGAGCAAGACCTGCTTGAAGATATTTTCGCACAGTGATTATGGTATGTACCAATGGCTCTGAATGACCTTGAAATTGAAGAGTCAAAGAATTGATGCCATTCTGACTGCATTTAGACAACGTTATTTACATTATCGACATGGTAAAGTGGTAGATTAGTACTACATAAAACATTTAAATTGTTGATTCCTAAAGTGGGTGTCGAAATTGGTAGATCAATGTGCCCCGTCTTACATCTTATTAGCACGTTTTATTAATCCCAATTCATTTTTTTTCGATTGTTTTTTTACCAGTAACTTGCATCCAATTCAACCCTGTTGATGATGACTACTTCATTAGTGGTTCCTTGGATGCAAAAGTTCGTATATGGAGTATTCCTGATCGACAAGTTGTTGACTGGAATGATCTGCGTGAGATGGTAACTGCAGCTTGCTATACTCCCGATGGTCAGGTAGGCAATATTTAATAACATGATTGGTTTCTGTTTTAAGGAATATGTTATTTGGTTCACAATCATTTTTGTTTTTTGTTTAAAGGGTGCACTTGTTGGTACTTATAAGGGGAGCTGTCGTTTGTATAATACATCTGGTACAATTTGATTCTCTTTCTCTCTGCTTTGTTGTTGTTCAGTTGCCACTGAGTGCTAACTATGCTTTCTTTGATCTTTGCCGTTTTACAGAGAATAAATTGCAACTAAAAGGTCAAATTAATCTGCAAAATAGGAAGAAGAAAGCCAATCTCAAGAAAATCACTGGATTCCAGGTAATTTTGTGACTTTAGCACATAGAATACATCAGTACATCAGTTCTAAAGATTAAAAAAGGCGTTGGTTTCTTATTGCTGTATTTCTTAAAAATACTGGCATGATCATTTTAAACTTAATGAGTTTCATATAATAGTTTGTGCCAGGAAGTTCATTAGAAGTGCTCATTACATCAGCAGATTCACGAATTCGAGTTGTCAATGGCATTGATCTGGTCCACAAATTCAAGGGTAAGGATGTATACAATGTTCTTCCTATGGTTTATAGGCGAAAAGCATAAATGAAAGTTCTTATTGGTAACTTAATTCAGTTGATAAAGTTGATGGCCATAAAAGAACCTAGGTACGTGGAAATGCTTTGGGCCGAGTTTCCAGTTGCGAGGGTCCTTGAATCATATAACGTAGAAAGCAGCATTCTAACCTTATGAATGAAGGGTTAAAACAGTAATTTGCCTTAGAATAAGCATTGGATTATGCCCCATTACTAACAGAAAAGGAAAACAGTAATTAGACTTTAAGCATGTTTTCTGCCAAATTTTCTCTGTTCTTTGAGAAATTTATGTTAGGTAGGGTCCAAAACAAGGGCTAAATTAAACTTTTCCAGGTTACTGGTTTTCATACCCTAGATCATGGGAATTCGTAGGATCCTACAGCAGGTTGGCCTATTCTATCCCATAATGCTAAAATGGTGCAAATAAGTCATTTATATCAAACCTTAGGAAGTGAAGCATATGGTTGAAAGCAGAATTCTGTGTCTCATATGCTTGCAGAAGAAGTTAAGGCCATCAGATTCACTATTTTCTGCTTCTATTGTTTAGAATGCACTCTATCTGGCTAGACTTTCAATGATAAATATTTGGGTGTGAATGCCTTGCTATGCTATTCTTGTTAAGTATATCGTGTAATGCTCAATTTCATCAATCTCTTCGTGTACTTTGGGATCCTATTGGCCAATGATGATCTTTTTAGATGATCGGGTGCAGAATATTCCTTCTTTAAGTTCTAGTAGCTGGTTAATTTTAACTGGTTATGTATCTGATGTGATAGGAGTCAACTTACTGGCAGTGTTATGCTAATGTGCTTTCCGTTTATACGATGCCAAATCTTATATTTAGTATTACAGAAACTTCTATTAGATATTCTGAGGAGAAATGGTTGGAATTGGATTCTTCCATTTTGCTCAACCTTTGTGGCTGTTTCTAGAAATCAGCTATTTGAATTGTTGAAATTGTATATTGGTTATTGTCGATGTAAATTTACTTTTTAAATGTCAATAACAATGTCTGATAATTGAGGAAAGTGTTCAAATTTCTTAATGCAGATTTTTCTCTAGTACATCATTCTTACAGATTAAGTTCATGAATAATTCTATAACAGGGTTTCGCAACACTAACCGCCAAATCTCAGCCTCCCTCACAGCCAACGGGAAGTATGTTGTTGCTGCTAGTGAGGATTCTTATGTGTATGTTTGGAAGCATGAAGCTGATTCTCGTCCTAGCAGGAGTAAAGGTATTACTGTGACACGCTCATATGAACATTTTCACTGTCAAGATGTCTCAGTTGCTGTCCCTTGGCCTGGGATGACTGATACTTGGGGGCTTCAAGATCCTTATTCTGGAGAAGATAGTGGGCTGGATAACCACCTTGATGAGGTCTCCATTGCCAATCACCCGCCTACGCCTGTTGAAGAAATGAGCAGTAATGATGGTTCAATGTCAACGGCAGGGTGCACCAACACTTCACTAAATGGAATAATTTCTAGTGCAACCAATGGCTATTTCTTTGATAGAATCTCAGCAACATGGCCAGAAGAAAAGCTGAATTTGACCACTAGAACTCGGAGTCGGAGCCCTCACATCAGTATAGATTTCTCCAATCAAAATATGTCAGCCTATGGTGTGGTGATTGTAACCGCTGGCCTCAGAGGAGAAATTAGAAGTTTCCAGAATTTTGGATTATCAATTCGTATTTAAAGGGGGTTCAAAGAGATGACAGGCTTTGAGCATGGGGTAAATGAGCTGGTAAGTCTACCACTTTTCCCCCTTTGGTTAGATGTGTATAGAGATATTGGGTGAGATATAATATTAGCAAATTTATTCTTGTTTCCTTGTGCTTCTGCTCATCTGATGACAGAGTACAGATGGATACCATTCTGATTGAGCTTCGAAATAGAAACCGATATATTTCTCATGTCGGAAATTGTAGAGTTATGATCATCACAAAAGTTCTATTGATTTAAAATGAAATTCATTTACATTGTTTTCAACTCCTGTATGTCTTCTGTAGTTAAAAATTCTGTATTGTTGCAAAACCATGCGTATATTTTGGCTTGCGGGCAAAAGCTTCTGCAGGTGTCGAAAAACAATAATGGAATAGATTCCAGAAGCTGAAGTACTTAGTTTATAAGGACCATCTGTTGCATTTGTGCTCTATCAAGCCGTTGTCTCCAATGGTTCATTTACTAGTGGAAAGCAACCAGCCCGGTTTCTTGGGTAGTGAAGGATGTAGACAGTTATTGAGGTTATTTTCTCAAATTGTCGCCGTTAAGTCCAGTCAGGAGTAGGACTCAACTAGATAGGAAATATATGAAACCTGCACTGCACTCCAGCTTCTCCATTGAAAACAAAATTGTCACTTTCGATTCAACTTCTCAATACGAATGGCTGATTATTTGTTGCGGAGCTGTCGCATCAAGTCATCTCTCGTAATCTTTAGATCCGAAATAATCTAAAATGAAAATTCAGTTGTTACATGACCGTTGATTCAAGTTTTTGTATATAAAAGATATTAACTTCTCCTATGTCCTCATCAATTTAACTAAAAAATATTAATTTTCTTTGTCAACTCTTTCTATAAAAAATATTGAAGGATTGTTTTTGCGTGATTTAGAGGATGGTGATGCGTGTGAAATATATTTATTTATTTTAGAGCATTAATTTTTTATTTTCATTTATAATTTATAATTTTATTTCTTAAAATTATAAACCTCTTATTATTTTATTTTTATTATTATTTAGTAATATATTAATTTAATGTTTTAAAAGAATTAGGGTGGATATCAAATCAACAAGAAGAGATATTTAGGTTTTAAAAATTTAATAGATAATAATCAACATAAAAGTGGTACAGAGTGAATGAGAAGTAAAATTATAATAGTAAACAAAAATATAATATACAAACGAAAATTGTCATGACCGTTGAGGCATATAAGGAGGTTGATAGTTTAACATTTTTCTCTTCCAAATGTTAAACTAGCAATCCTAAAGTTTAGTGATTTTGCCATGGATTGGTGGGATTAACAATGTAAAATTCCAAACTTTTCCTGTCACGTGTTTATAAAATTTTATTTGTGTGAATTATGTTTCCGAGTTAATGTAAATTTTATTTTCACTAAAAGGTGAATTGGGGGCCCGACCCTGAATGATTACAATATTTGAGACAAGTATTAAAGTCAAATGATAGTCGAAAAATATTGGAGTTAACTGAAATGAAAATGGACCAAAAATAAATTTGATCGAATAGATTTATGATAGATTATGGCTGACCTTGTTTTAAATTATCGTAGAGTAAATTTGAAGCATTTTTGGGCTGAAACATAAGGACATAAACCAAGTAAACCAAGCATGAGAGAATCAACCATAGTTAAGGACACTTAAAGTAAATCGATCCAACTTAGATGTTGACATGTTTAGGTGCAACATGTTAATAAGTGGATATGAAACTCCTACTGAAATTGGACAGGTTTTTCTTAAGCCACTTAATTATTTTGGACAAGAAATAATACATGTAAATGTGAATGAGCCTTAAGTGGCAGTTGTCACGTACATGAAGAGGTTGTCATTATTTTGGAACAAGAATGCATGAAAACCTTATGTTGCCACGTTCACGAAGGAGTAGATATAAGGGATATAAAATTAATGACATGTGAGACCAATACATGGTATGGACGTGTGTCATTTTGGTAAGACAAAATCAGAACAACTTGTTATATCTAAAAGTCAAAAACTGTTGTGGATGATGTAAGAAATTACTGGGTTAATTAAACAAAGATGGTAAGAGCTAACATAATGGACAACTGTTGGAAACAAATCACACAACGTGTTGGATAGTTTTCTACAATGTGTAACTTATACAAGGATGAAGAAGGAGTTGCTCCACCTTCATTCCACGGACATTTTACTACTCCTTTGGACTAGAATTGATGATGGACAATTGCAGCTGCTCCCTTCACGCATAAATCTTCCAATTTTTTGTCTCTAGGAAATAATTTCTACATAGTACTTAAGCTTCCAACCATGGACAACATCTTCATCAACGCTAGCTACGTGCAGGGAAAAGATGGATAGCATGCTACCACCTAATTTGGGTATGCTAAACCACTCTTATCCTTCCTCTTTAGCTGGTCATATGAATTCTTAAGCTAGTTACATGAATTCCCTTGCTAATCGCGTGAATGTTTAAGCTAATTGCATGGTTAAATGAAGAGATAAACAACATGGTAAATGGAGAGAAAACAACCTAGTTATATGTAAAAAAAACATCATATATATCCATATCCTATATATGTTGTTCAATGGCTATTAATTGGCAGCATGTAGATACTATATATGTGGCCCAATGGTTGTTCAATGACAACATGTATGTTGTACATAGTTCAATAGTTCAATGCAAGAAAGACAACATGTATACACTATATACGTTATTTAAATGAAAAGAAGACAACATGTATAAATTATGGACATAATTTATACACTATGTTGTACATAGTTCAATAGTTCAATGCAAGAAAGACAACATGTGTTAGCCCCAGAATTTTTTTTTATAATTAAGCATGATTAGCTTAATTAAGTAAATTATGTTAGCATTAATTAAGTTGTTGTTAAGTAAGTAAGATAACATTAATGAGTTAGGTGTTGTGAATAAATGTGATTAATGTGTTAGGTAAGTTTGGGCTTAATGAAATAAATAAGAAATGGGTTTAAGTGGAGAATGGAAAAGGCTTATGGGCTTAAGTTATAAGAAGGAAGGAAAGGAATGAAGTTGGGCTTGGGCTTG
>JANIPN010000219.1:82024322-82035952 GCA_027478595.1 Erythroxylum anguifugum
AGTACAGATTCTTTTTTTTTTAAACAATGTAGTACAGATTCTAAAAAAAAAGATATAATCTAGTAAAAATAAATATTTTTCATGTTTCTGATCAAAATGATTGGTTCGGATCCGACTCACCAGTTAGTTCAGATCCGGCTCACCAAATTCGAAACCAAAACCAAAATCAAATTTTTTATATAAGGGGATGCTTAGTTTAAATTGGGTAGGGATAGTATGAATGAGAATGTACATAATGAAAAATGAGAAGGAATATAATCATTATAATTATAATAGTTGATTAGAACAAAAGAAATGATTACTATTAACTATTGATAGTGCTTGGTTTGTTAAAAATAGTTCATAAATAAAATTTTGTTAAAATTTTGTTTTACATCAAATTATAATATATTTTAATAAATTATATTTAATTGCTAAAAAAGAGAAAAATATATAATTAATTAATTATATTGTAATATATTATAATTAAAATTACAATATAATTAATAAAAATGTAATATTATTTTAATTAATAAATTATATTTAATTATAAAAGATTATTAAAAAAAAGAGAGTGTCACTTAAAATGATTGTCATTCCTTTTATACCCTTGAGGTATATAAATTATTAATCTAATTAACCTTTTTCATTCCATACCTATTAAATCTCTCTCAAGCCCATCAATCGAATATTCCCTAACGTACACTGACTTTACGGTGAAATCGCACATATCTGTTCCAATTAGCTGTTCCAATCCTGCGAGAATCTCCTTACTTTACCCGTTTA
This sequence comes from Erythroxylum anguifugum, assembly GCA_027478595.1. Lineage (NCBI taxonomy): Eukaryota > Viridiplantae > Streptophyta > Magnoliopsida > Malpighiales > Erythroxylaceae > Erythroxylum > Erythroxylum anguifugum. The sequence continues at coordinate 82,025,088 of JANIPN010000219.1, forward strand.
GCCACAGTCTCGACTTGACCATGGCTTTTATCTCTGAACTACTGCAAATAAATTAATCCACAGTGACTAAAACTTGAGCTGAGACAATTGGTTCACTCCCTAAGCCATAATCTAAAAATGAGTCCCCACTTCATTTCCTATCCTTTTCAAACTGTTCCTATACTTCCCAACCCATAACTGTTGTGGATTTTAGTAGTGAAAGGTTTGGGGAAACGAGCCTAAATATCCAATCCTTTGCAAAACCTACAGCAATGATATTTCTAATATATCCCATGAAATCCATCATCTTAAGTCTCATTGGCTGCTTGGAAGTGATGTGGCTGACACATCTGCTTCTATTTATCTTATCTTCTCTGTCACTTATATCCAAAAGACATTTCTTTCTCCTGTCACAACGATGGCCTTTCCAATTATATAAGCACGCATCTTAGTATCTCGTTTTCGGCCTATCTTTCTTTGCATTACTCAGTTGGTTCTGCAGTTCTTTCAAGTCTTTAATAGTGGTCATTACAGCAGAGGTTCTGAAAGACACTTAGAATGGCTCTCCAGGCTGCTTCTTTGGTTTCCTCTACTTATGTTGCCCCTCAGGAGGTTTGTAGCGTGCGGTTGCTCTCTAGTAAATTTATGGTGTTGAATCTAAAGGTTTTTCTACTTGTGCAGGGCAAGTCCAGTGCATCTTTCAAGGACTCGAGTTTATTTGGTGTTTCACTCTCAGACCATCTCAAAGCTACCTTGACAAATTCTGCTTTGAGGTGCAAGGTAATTTCTTGCTGCTACACTGTATCTTACTTGCTTTTTTTTTTCTTTATGTAACATGGGCTTTCAACTTTCATGGTGCCCCTAAGTCAATAGAGATTGTTATTCCAATTCTGGTTCTTTGTTTAAATGGTAAGACAGAATTTAACTGATTTCATACAAATGCTCACTGCAGAGAGATTTAAACCAAAAAGCTGGGGCTGTGAGAGCCCAGACCATGGCTACAGCTAGTCCAGCGGTCACCAGGTCTGCCCCAGAAGGAAAGAAAACCCTAAGGAAGGGTAGTGTTATCATCACTGGTGCGTCCTCTGGGCTGGGTCTAGCCACGGCGAAGGCTCTTGCTGAAACCGGGAAATGGGATGTAATTATGGCCTGCCGGGACTTCCTCAAGGCAGAGAGAGCTGCCAAGTCCGCTGGTATGGCAAAAGAAAACTACACTGTTATGCACTTGGACCTTGCTTCACTTGACAGCGTGCGCCAATTCGTTGATAACTTCCGGCGATCAGGGAAGCCACTCGATGTCCTGGTTTGCAACGCTGCGGTTTACCTGCCAACTGCAAAAGAGCCTACATTCACAGCCGAAGGATATGAACTTAGTGTTGGGACCAACCATCTCGGTCACTTTCTCCTTTCAAGGTTGCTGCTTGAGGACTTGAAGAAATCTGATTATCCATCTAGGCGTCTCATAATTGTCGGCTCAATTACAGGTATAACCCACATTTGAGCTTAGAGATAGGCTTTTCATTTCATTTTGCTAAATGTGGCATTATTCCCATGCAACATATATGTAGGTAACACGAACACATTGGCTGGAAATGTACCTCCTAAGGCCAATCTTGGAGACTTGAGGGGTCTTGCTGGGGGCTTGAATGCTCTAAATAGCTCTCCCATGATCGATGGTGGAGACTTTGATGGTGCCAAAGCCTACAAAGATAGCAAAGTCTGCAACATGCTCACCATGCAAGAGTTCCATAGGCGTTTCCACGAGGAAACTGACATAATCTTCGCATCCCTTTACCCAGGTTGCATTGCAACAACAGGCTTGTTCAGGGAGCACATTCCCTTGTTCAGGGCTCTATTCCCTCCATTCCAGAAGTACATTACTAAGGGCTATGTCTCTGAGGAGGAATCTGGAAAAAGACTTGCTCAGGTACCTAGCAGGAGCATACTCGGATAGAAAACACTTGATATATTCTATTTTTCAATTGATAATGTTGTTCTTTGGCTTAGGTTGTCAGCGATCCAAGCTTGGTAAAGTCTGGTGTCTACTGGAGCTGGAACAAAGATTCAGCTTCATTTGAGAATCAGTTGTCTGAAGAAGCTAGTGATCCAGAAAAAGCTCGTAAAGTCTGGGAACTCAGCGAGAAACTTGTTGGTTTGGCTTAACGAAGAGGCCGGATTTGAAGCTCTCGCGGGCTAATCTTTGCCCTTCTTCTGTGCGTGTGGAGTTTGGATTCGGATGGTGTGATTTTGCGAACAATTTTCACTTGTCGGAGTAGGCGACTTGTACCAATTAACAATAACATCACTCACACTTGCTGCACAAGTGTGGAGATCTGTGTTTTAAGCATTAGAGTTATTAGTTTTGCAAGTAACTAAAAGGTTTCAGTTCCATTCTCCAGTTGAAATTGGTCGTTGGAAACTGATGTTCATAACCTTAAAAAGTATAAAAACGTTCAGGCGTGTAGCATGAGATGACCTTAACACGGGCCTCTTAGTACTGCCATTTTCCTCCACTTAGCAGTGCTCCTCAGACGTTTTCCATCACGGAAATTCAACTTGAATACTTGGTAGAATCCTAGTTTTTGCGTGGCACCATCTATAATAAATCCAAGTAACAGGGGCCAAGTTTGGAAGACATAATTCCTTTGCGCCTAGCACCGTTGATAAATTACAACATTCTATGCTTGTAATACTGGAACACCAAGGAAGAATGTGAATGCCTCAATAAAGATAACTTTCCATGGCACTGCGTTAGTGGCTTTGAAGTTTAAGTGCATAAAAGTAACTTCCTCCGCCAAAATGTTCAAAGGGCAACACGAAAACTTAGTTATTTCTCTCGAATATTGTTTATGAGTTCAAACTATAGCATAGCTAGAATTAATTAGATATGTACAGACTTTCATTTATGATTACTCCTCATACTACATTGGTCTAAAGTTCATATGCAGGGAACCTCGCCTGAGATGGTTCAATCATGTCGAGAAAGAGATAGGCCATTCCTGCAACACCCTCAAACATTGAGTAAGGGCAATCACCTCCATGCATCTTTCCCTCCAAAATAAGTTTTTGTGCTCTATCAAGCAGAAAGGATGCAAAAGCTTTGGCTCTGTATAAGTACTCCACATTTCCTGTTAATCTGTAGAGTGAAAGAAAAACATACGCATTTCCGCTTATTCCATGACAAATTCCAACCCGTTTGAGTAGACCCCTGTTCCAAACCACCTCCCCTGCGTCCGCAGCTGCTTGCAAAAACTCCTTATCCCCAAAAACCTGATCGAAGATATGGTAAAAACTTGTGGTGAGATACTCTTGACCCAATCTCCCATATGGTTATTAATACCATAGCTTACAATAACTTTAAAAGGATAAAAGTTAAATAAACAAAAAGGAAGAAGAAGACCATAAACCTTGTCTCGGTTATCCATTTGTTTTTTTCCAATCTATTGATAGCATTACGTAAATCAGAAACAGTTACCTGAGCTGCTTTCACAAGAGTAAGTGCAACCCCGGGAGCTCCATGACACCAATGCACAAGACGGTCTGATTCACTTCCTTCACTTGAAGGATAATTACCACTGGGAAACCGGTTGCTGATCATATAGCGCAGAGTATCCTTAACATCCTCCACCTCATCTGGTTTCAACTCCATGTCCATTAAAACATATATGATTCCAGCCAACCCATGGGCAGCACCCCAGTACTTCTTTCCATGCCATTCATACATCAATGGAGATCTTCCTTTGCGTGCTAATCTTCTACCGGCTTTGATTATCTCATCCGTAACTGCTCTCTAAAAGTCATTTGAAAGAAATAGGTAAGAAGTTCGATCTCCACCACAACAAACATTTGGATTAAAAAATGACCCTAAGAACAACGTCTTACTCTGTGACTGTAGGGAATAGTGTCTTGACCAATATGGTGGTTCAGAAATGAGCAAGCCCATAAGTACCCTACTCTTCCATACAGTAACTCATGTGGCAAATCACTAGGAAGTCTAATCTGCTCTCAAGTAATAAAACCCACAAGTTAGCTGAAATAAATGAAAAAAAAACATAGCAATAAGAACAGCCTTTCCAAGATAGGAAACAAAGATGCACTCAACACCTCTTTAAACTGTGCCAAGTAGTGATCTGATAGACTTTGGTCACCCACATGCTTTGCCACAACAGCGCCTAAAGCACAGACACCAGCCCGGCCACAAAGAAATGTCACACGCCTACAATCCATAAATTTGCATATGAAAGCTAGCCAGATTAAAGAACTCCTGTCCAATTACTGATCAGTGAGATAAAAAATATATGATTAATGATCTACAGCTACCCAGTTAATCTACTTTTCCAATCACCTTGCCGAGCATACCAAATTTAAAAAGTTACAATTAGTTGCTGACTTCCTAAACGTACTTATAAAGCTGCAGTTCATGCACTATGTTCTTATTTCATCAATTCAGCAAATGTAACGCGTCATATCAAAAAGTTTAAGATTGAGTTGTTCTAACTTGATCAAGTATTAGCTAGAATTTAGTCCAAGATCTGATGTTTAAACCACAGTACTAGATAAGGTTGACCACAAAAGTAAGCTAGGATATAAAGACACAGTCACGCCCATAGAAAAAGAGAGATAAAGAAAGAGGGAGTCACCCAGAGTTTCTCGAAGCAGTTTCACAAGCCTTAACAATTTCAGAGCACAATTTAAGATCATTCTGATTCTTGGTAACTTGGTAAGCTTTAAAGAGCAAGTAAACAGTTCCTAGAGCTCCAGTATACAGAGTGTAATCGTGCACACGCTTTCCCCTTAACCCCCATGTTTCCCTTACAACCTGAAATCAAAGCACACAAACATTAAATAATGCTCCTCGCCAAAAAAAAGTAACGAATTGGCATTAGAAACAAAAAAACCATAAAAGCTTCAGTTATACTACAATTTAGAAACACAAAACCTACTTAAAACTAAAAATCAACAAAAAATAACCTAGGGACAACTTAGCAATGACAAGAAAAGAAGAAAAAAAAGCAGTTTCAAAACCAGAACAGAAAATTTAGTTAAGACAAAATATATTTAACAAAAGTGTAGAATATCGTACACTGTCTTTAAGGTCCAAGGCTGATGTTTTGAGCCTGTCACAGAGAGTGTTGTAGGGAAGGTAGAGAAGCTTGGTGAGGGAGTCTCCGCTTGTTTCGGTGACCGGTTGATTAGATGAAGAAGTTGCTGTTTCCGGTATATAACGTTGCATTTCGTTCGAAAAGTAACGGTCCGCCATATGTGGTCCCCAAACTCTCTCTTCGTCCGCTATGCTTCTGCCTGTGAATCGCCGAATTGTGCCGTTTGCTTTCGGTATAAAAGTCAAAGGAACCTTCGAGTGTTTCGTAGGATTGAACCTTCCAGGTAAAGTAGAATTACTATGGAGAATATAATGGTGTCGGAAGGACAGGCTGGGCTTACAGGTTACGTCTTGAAACCCAAACATGGTTCCTTTTTTTTTTTTTTTTTTTGGATAAACCCAAACATGGTTCCTAATCCGTAACAGTCGGTGGCCCGTGCGCAAGATTGACAAGCAAAAATTGAAAAATATTTTAAAGAAGGCGATCAAATTAGTACTATTTATCTTATAAAAATACATACTTTATAAATTATTGTATACACTCAATAAATTTATTTATATAATAAATAAATCATAAACTATGAGAATTGAGTAATTTTATTGATAAAACTGGAGCTTTGGGTTGCATATTTACACTCAATGAGAAGGGTTATGTTGACAAATAAGTAAGTAGAAAACAAAGAGGGAGATCGGCCACTCAGTTGTGGGAGTCCCACTCCGTCCAATTGGCTGCACTTCCTCTCCGAGGTAAACTGTTGATTCTTGTATATACATCGACTTTGAAATTGGCCCCACATAGTGCTCCTTCACTGTCAACTCTTGGCATTGCTCTAACCTTATTCATTGGATGCTCAAAACTCATCAAACCCCCTTCACTGTGGAACATGAATCCTGAAAAATCCAAGTCACCGTTATCTGAGCATTAACATACAGTTTACGGTATAAAATGGAGCTTGCAGCATCAATATTAAGTATTCATGTTAGTCCGCTAAACGTTGGTGGATTTTGTGGACAAGTTATTCTCACTAGATATGATAATGTCATTCTTTTACCATACCAGTTGGGAAGGGGGCAAATGATTTGGCACAGCCTGCTTTGATGACCTCTAAATCATCAGATATAACCACCGACCCATCTGCCGCAATACCCCAGTACAACTTCACTCCACCATCAGAACCCTGCAAGCCAAAACAAACTTAAGCCTAATGATCTAGAAGAAGTATCCAAATTTTTTATCAAGAAATCAACTGAGAAAATAAACATCTTCTTTTTAGGACACACTTCAAGATCTTCAGATACATATTAGTTGTTCTAAGGTCTAATTTTGTAGCTACATGATCAAATAGTAAAATGAATATGATACCAGTGCTACAAAGACAGTGCCAGCCTTGCTGTCGTAGACAACGAAGGCAAAGCTTCCATCAAGATCCTTCACAACTTGATCTGCGGGGTATGGACCTCGATCACGAAGAGTTCGGTAAGCTTCAATCACGAACATGGCCTCATTAGTCCCCTTGCCTAATCCATACTGTCTATTCAACGTGCACAAGTTGTTCAAATTCCCTAAGAAAAGGCAGTATATTTCATCAAACCCACAGAACAACCTGCAAATCACAAACAAATCGTTAATTTTGGTCATTCTTTCCATGCACACACGGTACACATGGTTACATTAGTAATAGCAACGTGAGACCAAAAGAAAAGGGCACCTTTGTTGAATAGAGAAAGGGTTGTGAGGACGAACATAGGCAAGCACAGCAGCATCACCAAAGCTCATAGAGAAAGTGTTGGCAGGATGGTGAGATAAGAAGTCCCTAAGAGTTTCGTCGGGCAGTTTTGGCTTCTTGGAGCCATTTTTTGAGGCAGGGCTGTTGAGTTCCTCAGGTGGGTGAGCAAAAGCTTTGTGAAATATGGCCAACATAGTTTTTTCCTAGAAAATTGTTCGTATGTGACGGTTTAAGGCATATATATGGAAGCAGGTGATAGGAGTATAGGAGGTCATCAGGAATGGGCATTCTAGTAATTTAGATTAAGACAATTATTTGCGTGTACTCTTTCTTTTCTGACTTCCTGTACAGGCCGTTGCTAATGGTTTATAAGTTTTGGTTAAAGTAAAAAAACTTTGTCTCATTTTACTTTTTTTTGTTTTTTATAAATATTAAGAATGAACTCAATAAAATGAAATAGAATAAGGACAAGTTAAAAGTAGGCTTTGAGCCCTTTTTATCCTTACTTAAAGCCGGGCATGTTCCGGTGACGTAGGAACTTCTATACTTAAATCATTGTCTAGTGAATGTGAAAACTTTTTTTTCCAAGAGTACTGCAATTCTTTTATGCAGTGAATACAGAAAGCAGTGAGATCAACACGTGAAACCGAGGACATGCTACGAAAAACAGGATAAAGACAATTTCCGAGTGCTTAATGAGGGTATAAGATAGATCCTTTAATGCTAGGTTTAGAGCATTGTCAGGTGGTCAGGACTCAGGACGTAACGCATTGTCAGACAGGGGTAATAAGTGCCACGTGGAAGCGGTTACGGTGACAAAAGCAGTGTGAATGTGAGGAGATAAGGATTCTCGTATTTCTATGTAGTCTTATCCACTAGCTGCCTTTTCTTTGGTTTATTCGGAAGCGATTCCTGTCTCCTCCTCTTTTAATTATGTTGACAGGTTGGTGGGTCTAACCAATCAGCTTTTCATCTTCTGGTTCCGTAATCAACTACTTCAGATATGACTAATCTTCATTTGAACAACTAGAATTAGTCGTCGGAAATTCTCCGGTTTTAAGTAGAGACCAGTTCAGTACAAAGTTACGTGAGGCAGTCTCTTTGTCAAGAACATGGTTTCCTGCAAGCCCGAAGCTTAGAACGGACTCGATGTTTTTTAAGCTTCAGGATATGCAGTTAATTGGATATGTGTTGGGTAAGGGCGGGCTTATCCAAAATGGATTACTCTGACATTGACAAGATCAATACGAAGCACTAAGGTCTCAATCCCTGTTTCTTTAGAATTTTGCTGTTTTCTATACATTCTGTGGGCAGGCAGATTACCATTGTCTGACTCCTGCCGGTAAACTTTATTTCACGACACCACTTGCCATCTTTACATATATACTTTGTAAAATATTAAGGCACAAATACAATTCAGCAAAATAGATTTCATCCCTAAGTTGAAAATCCTTTCTTTTAAATTAAATTAAACGTAAATGTTGTTACATAAGGGTGTACAATTTTTTTTGAACTAGAATGATTGCCCACTATAATAACAATACATGACTTTATTATTTGTCTCTCTGAACAAAGAAGGAAAGCGATACTCTATTATTTGTCTTTTTGAAATTGTAACATTATGTGTCAAATTCGAAAGTCAGCTATGCTGATTTAGTGTGAGAACTCATCCAACAATTTTTCTCAATTCAATATGAAGATAGTAAATTTCCAAAAAGAAAAAAAAATCGAAGATAGTACATAAACCTCTTTTCTCGGCAGTGTTCTTTAGGCTTTAGAGTGTTGAGAACATATCCGTACAATCTAAAGCAGCTTTTTCTAATTTGGAGCACCTTCTTTCAATGTTGATTGTTAAATAATCATTAACTTTTATTTATCTACAAATTTTTGGGCAATAAGAAAGTTTCAAGAAAATGAAAGAAATATCTACTTAGAATAGCATATGTAGGTTGGATACAAAAATATCTAATTATTAAATTAGTTACTGGTTCAGCCGGATTCTGCTGAGGTTGAACATCGTTGTTTTGATCTATGGTCTGCGCGACTCTGGCTGTGAGATACCTGCAAAACAGATAACGGCAGGCCGGGAGTTGATTCCCGGGAAACCCCTCCAACGCTCAAGTAAATATTTGTGAGAGGTTTTGATAGCTGAGAATGCAGACGAGTAGCTAGGGTTACAGTCTCGTACCTCAATCCGGTGGGAATAGTACCTTATATATGCTGTGGATGCCAGGTTTACGTAGATCTTTGTGTTTGCATGGGAATCTAACATCTGATGGGTCGAATGGGCCATAGACATGTGGAGATGGGCTTGGGCCTAGCACAGCCGACCCAACCATAAGCTCCCCTACTCCTCGAGTCTAAGCCAAGGGAAAGGTCGAAGGAGTATATAAGTAGGAAACAGCATGCTTCGTGGACAGCTCGTGCTAGGCCCGATCGGTTGATTATGACGTGATGCGGCCGACCGAGCAGACGCAACGCCTTAGCGGACCGGTAAGAGAAATGACGAATGCGACCGATCGGATGTAACGGTTTGGAAAGTCGACCGAGCATAACGGCGAGGTCGATCGGGCGTGCGTAATAGCGAGACCGGTCTATCGGGTGACTAGACTTAAATGGAGCTCTAGGTGTGATTATTACTGGCGGCTCGTGTTATCTGACAGGTTGTCATGCACGTCCTTCTGGTTACTGTACAGCTGTCAGGTGCGTCCTTTTAACTGTCATGCAGCCGTCAGGCGTGTCCTTTCAACTTAGCGCACCGTTGTAATTTTCAAGCAACCCTAACTTACTTCGGCTCAGATTATGCCACGTGTTCGCGATGATTCAGATGTTCACCACGCGTCAAGCACTGGCCGGAACGTCCGTTCCGTTGATCTTCTATAAATACAAACTTTCTTATCTCGTTGATGTTGCTTCACGCTTATTTCGTTCTCCGGTTTCCACTGTTTTCCTTTGCACCTTCTTGCTTTCAGTTTCTGGAGTTTTCTTTCCGCCGTCTTCAAATTTCCGACCTCCTTCACCAAACTAGGTACGTCCTTTCTCTCATCCTTTCATCCTATAAATTGTTGCTGTTGTAATCATGTCGTCGACTAGCCCTAGAGACGAACTTAAATTTAGGGACGGAGTCGGTTCCTCCTCTCCGACGACCGAAAGAGCTTTAGAAACTGTCGGGTCGTCAGAGATAACAGCGGAAATGGTGGATGGGCCGGAGGCCAACGGGAATGCGGCGCCAGAGACAGTAACAACTGAGGAAGGTGGGTCGAGTACCCGGAAGGACGGGCAGGTCGTTGAGAGGCCTCCAGCCGACCCATCAACGGTGACTGAGAGGGAACTGTCCCGATTGGTTACTAAGAATAACATCCTCGTCTCCTGGAAAGCTAGATTGGCCGGTAAGAGAGAGCGGATTCATAGCAATGGCAATGGCTACCTCGCGGTTTCAGAAGGGTTTTTCTCTGTTGGCGGTATGAGGCTGCCGTACGCCCCGGTTATTGACGACATATGTAACGTCTACGCCTTGAGGCCAAGCCAGATCCCTCCAAATGGTTGGAGGTTCCTCAACGGGCTGGCTCTGTTATGCCATCATTTTGGGCATCAGCCATCAGTCGGCATCATGCGTCATTTCTTACGGATGAACCAGAGTTCGATCGCTAGGGCCGGGGTCCCACACTTTCAGTATAGGGATGCCAGCTATTGTCCTGCCGGGACGACTTCCAAAGTCCAATCCTGGAAGACCAAGTATTTATTCGTGAGGTCGTTGGGATCCGCCTTCGAATTTCGGCCTTGGAGATATCCTTTTGCCGAGCGGTGGAACGACATCTCAAACTTGCTCCTTTCCCAGGAGGAGCGGGAGGTAGTCGACCGCATTAAAGCGCTCGGTTATTACGATTTCGATTGCCTCATTCGAGGGTATCGTGGAGGGGCTTCGGCTAGTTCATTCGCGATCGACCCCCCACCCCAAATTAGTGGGCTAGGAGAAGAAACTGCCCCTTCTGGTCGACCCTTCATAATTTCATTATTCGCTATGTTTGTTGGTTTTGGTTTCATCTTCTAACCTGTTT
>JANIPN010000219.1:82157370-82170237 GCA_027478595.1 Erythroxylum anguifugum
TTTATTAGCAATGAAAAAACAATCCTTAATAAACATGTTTTCTAATTCTTTTGAAATTAAAACACAATTTTAGTAAATATGTTTTGCAATTTTCAATTTTATAAAATAATTTTTTTCAATATTAATTAGTAAACATGTTTTCGACAATTTTCCACTGAAAATGAAAATTGAAAATATATGCAAAAATTCAAGATAGAAAATAAAAAACTGCTTTCTGAAAGTAAACGCACCCTAAGTTTTTAGCCTATATCCTCTTTAGATAAATATCACTACTATTTTGTTTATTTTCATTCCTATTGTGGTATTAGATTTAGGTTATCTTGATACTGAAAACATATGGGTGGAAAGGTCAATTTGAATCAAAATGGTGCATTAAAATTGAACTTTAACTTTAACTTTTGGAGAGTTTAAAAAGAATCTTAACATTTTTAAAACGATTAATTTAGACTTTAGATTGATAGGACCCTAACTCCCCATCAAACCTTTGTCCTAACTAGTTGGGCATCCCAGCTAGGCCCATATACTTTGCCCACTTCACAATAATGTTTAGAAGTTGATTTGATTTGTCTCTTGTATTAGTTTTTTGGATTTAACTACTTAATTGCAAGATAAGTAAAGTATATGAAGAGAAAGAACAATAACGAGAAACTCATGATCCAGGATTTAGACTTGGCGCTGGCAAGATGTAAGAGAAAGGCAGAAAAAGGCAAGATCACATAGGCACAATCTTCATATAAAGAAAGGAAATCGCTATAAGCCATCGGAACTATGTATCTTAGAAGGAGACGTTCTTTTCATTGTATATTAATCAATTTGCAGCTATAAATTCTAGAAAGTTCTACTACACGAGAATTAAATGATAACAAGACTGCACTCATCAACTCACAAAATGGGCAAGTAGGGATTCTACCTACGTAACAAACATGAAATAAATCTGAGTCCAAAAGAAGCGTCTATATCAAAATGGGCAATTTGTCAATTATATTAACCATTAGAAAAAGGTATTTGCCATGTGCATGAAAAATTTAACAAATTAAAGATAATAGGTTGTTTAGAAAGTTGAAAGAAGCATTTTAAATGACCCAAAGAGTAGTGGATGTGGCAGTGAAGCCGCAAAGGCACTGGACTGGATGCGCATGGGCTTGAGGATGCATTCTTGGCTTTTCTTTCTTGTAGTTAACCTATTCCATGTTTAAGCAGTCATATTATGCTTTGATACGCAATATGATCGTTAGAACATGCTGATAGAGAGTTTTATGAGATCTGGAATTTAAGAGATACCAAAGGACATGACTCCCAAAAAGTGAACTAGAAGATGAAAACTTTTCTACACGTTTTATTTAAGTTGCTATTTTTTGCTTTATTTTTGTTATATATTTACGTATATAAAGATTTTTAACATTTTAAGGACAAATCAAAACTCCACCCTTTCTTTTCTTTATATAAATGTTTTTTTTTAATTTTCGGGAACTTGATAGGTGAATTAATATTAACTCATCATTAATATACAAAAGAACAAAGAAAACAAATAGCATATGACACGACTCCCCCCATATTATCGCTCACTGTCGGTGGGGTTTTTTTTTTTTTTTTTTTTTGGAAAGGTGGTTGAATAATCATCTGAAAACTTGGGACATCGATCGATAAGCCCTGGCTCCTCTCATCTCATCTCATCTGACATCACAGATCCATTACTTTCTTATACGTTTGTCGTTACACGAAAAGTAGGAGCGAGACAGCTCCTTCGTCATTAAGTCAGTGCTATCGGGCGCCGTAGTACTTCTTGTCATTCTTCACGTGCATGATCCTTTAAGTCCCCACTTCGAATTTGACTTCTCTTCTATTCTTCTGTTTAACCTTTGTTTTTATTTCCCATTTTTTGGTTTTTTATCTGTTTTATGTTCTTGATACTCTATTACTTCTCTGAGGATGGGAATCTGGGGCTTTTGTTTTTGATGTTTTATGCATGAAATGGTCGTGAAATGAATATACATGTGACTGCTGACTAGGTTCCGGTTTAGATACATGATTCTGTAAAGATTTCTTATTCTTATTCTCTTGATGGAGTATCTAATACGATGGATGTCACAGATTATACTATATGTCGATGTACTTTTGAGTTTTAAGTGGAAAATATTTTCTAACAACTGCGCAAAATATTCATGAAATTTCTACAGTTCTTTTTGGTAAAGTAAATTATTATGCGGAAATATCCTTTTCTTCATCGAAAATAACAATTTCAAGACATTGGAATCAGTGAGGACAACCTGACATTGACAACCAGTAAATGTTAGATAATCGCATTAATGGCGTATAACTCCTCTTCGCCTTCTCCTTTTCAGTTGAGATTGAGAATATGGCTCGATAAGCAAAGAGACAAAACATGATGAACTGTCATTTCATTCTTTTCTGTGTTATGATGGGTGCAGTGCAAGTTGCTAATTAAAAAATATTTAATTGAAATTTTTTCCACAATTTGCAGCTACATAGGTCATTTAGTCGACTGTTGTGGTTGGATTCACACTGACTGACAAAAAGAAAAGAAAAAAAAAAGAGAACTATTCGCATCGAATGAAAGTGAAACCAAGCAAGAAGATTCGAAATGTTTGCAAGTATCATGTCTTGGGGCTAATAAATTATCTACTCAAGCCATGAAATGACAAGGTCTGGGTTGATAACGAGCATGCATGTGGTAAGGAATATCGATTGACAGGTCTTATAATGGCCGAATTGATATGCTATCAGCTACTATGTGTGCTGGCTGGATGTCTTATCAAGCAAGGTCCAAACAAAAGGGGTTTGTGGAAATTTGTGATAAAGTTACATGAATTTTGGCGTCAAAACTACTTTACTCAGGTGAATGATATTAGCAAATTATGGCAACTTGTTTTACATGTTGAATGGACCATGCTATGGGACAACTCCGTAAGTAATCCAGATGGTAGTGTTAATTTGAAATATTAAACGAGATTTTTATATCAAAAATTGGGACAGTTGACAGGTAATTTATATTAGTCAAGCGATTAATTTTAGTAATGGTTTATAAACGTAAAGCTTTATTAACTATTTATTTTCCGATTAATATATGTGAAAGACAATGGCATTCTATCATAAAATTTGATCTAATAATTTAAAGCATTTTTCTCTTTTGAACAGTCCAATATATATTTTACATTTACATTGAAAATCCTTAAATATTTCTCTCTATCTCATTTTAGATACCTTCCATCAAGAATAGATTTAAAATTTCAATTCAATGAGAGTAAGTTTTAATAATGATCGCAATACCAACCATTGCAAATTATAAATTTGATATGACCTTTAGTTTTCAAAGATTGTGCAGCCAAGTTTCTAGATTTGATTAAGTCTTGATCCCATTTTCTTTTTCGGTGGCTACATTCTGATTCTTGGAATATGCTATAGCTACGTTTGCACTCTTTTTCTATGGTAATTTTCCAATGTATTGCCGATTGAGGAGTATCCATCAATCTAATTAATGGCTCAGAGACAAACAAGTAGTCTTATAATCTTGCTCACCTCGATTGATTCTTCTTCACGTCAAAGTGGCAGCAATAGAGTATCAAGAACATAAAACAGAGTATCAAGTGAAAGAAAGAAGATTTCTAAGTGAAAGAAAGTTTGAACCAACAACAGATCAATTGTGAGCTAGCCTATCAAACTTTTTGAAAAAAAATATGCTAAACATGTTTTGATTTTGTATAAGGATAAGTGAAAACTTTTTGATGTAATTGATAAGAAGCAATTAAGGTAGTTTAAAATTACGGATAATATTACAGATTTTATTTTGGTTAAATGGATAAATTTATGTAATTATTTGTTTATAAATGAATATATATATAACGAACTTAATAATCACAAGTCAGCTGTTGTCTCTGCTATTGTAAGTAGCATCTTAATCTCCTATGCTCTCTTTCTTGTCTCTGCCACTGTAATGCAAAGTAAGGGATTGATAAACTGATCATGTTTAAAATTTTAACTAAAGTTTAAAATAATTAAAATATAAAGATAGAAAATGTTGTTAAAAATATAATTTTAAAAATTTTAAAAATCAAGAAAAGAAATTAACTACCGATATGGTTACATGTCCAACGAACATAATAATTTGGAAAGGACAATTTGTTGATGAACTTTATAATATGGCATTTACATATCTTATGACTTAAAAGACAAAACTTCCATTCAATAAATGTATGTCAAATCGCTTCTAAAAACAATTGCGATTTACTAGATATAAGAATTGCCCCTACCCCAGGTTTTGAAAATGGATGAGCTTGATTTTCACCTGCTACACCACATGCTTGTGTCAGACTTAATCTAGATGTAATCAAGGATTTTAAAATTAGATCGGACCGGCCAGTTCGATCGAAATATGTAAAGAACTGACCTGATTTTCGGTTCGGTTTATGTTTTCACATACCTTTCCTGAAACTTTAAATTGTAATAAACAAAAATCAAATCATTCAACCTCTTATGCTTCAATCTATTTCTTTTTTTAGAATAGATAAATTCAAATATGCTCTAGTTTCCTTCACAGCCTGTTGCACTCACACATTGACTTAAAATCTAAATTGCAAACTTTTTCAATTCTGGAACACCATTTTCGAATTGATTCTACCAAGAAACTGTAAGTCATAAGATAACAAAAGTAGTGGTATATACTAAATAAAGTGATAATTAAATAAATTAGTTAAGGCATTAGAGTTACATTCCATATACATGTCTTATTCATTTTCTTTAAAAATTAATTATTGCAATGGATATGATCTAAATGTCATGTTTATTTTTTATTTAAAATTGATAAAGGCATTCGAGTTATATTCCATATGCTTGACATCTTTATTTTTAGTTAAAAATTGATTAAGGCATTAGAGCTAAACTCCATCGACTAATCATATTCATTTTCTGTTCAAAATTAATTAAGGTATTAATGTTAGACTCCACATTGTATCATAATCATTTTTTATTCAAAATTGATTAAGGTATTAGAGTTGCACTCCATAGACATGTTATTTGCATTTTCTTAAAAGTTAGTTAAAACATTGGAGCTAGACTCTATAAGTCTACTAAAAATTTTGAATATACTTAATATAAGAGTTATTTAACCACATCATAAAAATTGGGTCTAAAAAATATTAAAGAAAGCAAAATTTCATAAAAATATGAATAAATGGGCTAAATATGTCTAAGCATTTGTAATTTACATTCATACATGCAATGGAGATATATCTTAGAGAAACAAAATAAAAGGACATAAGTGGCCTAGATGAAGAGAGGTGCCTCGTCGAAGGATAGAGGGTTAAGAGTTTATCGATTACCACTAGTAGGGTAAATTACCTTGGTGTCCTTATCAACTTCATAAAACTCATCAAGCTCTTCAATCTAAATGGACTCATGTTCACTAGATACATCAATAATATCCAAGTCTACAAATAATAATTTTGAAAACTTCTTTTACACAATCTTCCTATAGGCCTTGAACACTATTGTTGTTGCATTAATGAGATTATCATTGTTCTAAGTCTAATAAGGCCAAACTTGATGTTATGTCCTTACATTTTATGCACTTGCATCTAAAGTTCAACTTTTCAACCTTTAAGTCTATGTTCTCATTCTTTAGCATTATGTTCTTCTTATCAAGCTCTTTGAGACCTTTAAACAGGTGTTCCTTAATAATTTCCTTCTCCTTACTAAGTGACTTAAGGTTGTCACAAGCTTTTAAAGATGTGCTTTTAACCTCTTCTTAATCCTTGATTGACCTTTCAAGTTCTTTGTGGAATCTTTCACAGTACATGACCACGAAGATAATAACTTAAGAAACATAATACAAATTCATGCCTAATTCAAAAGTGAAGAACATGAAATTCTAACTAAACTCACCTGGAGAGATGCCTTTTAGAAAATATGTGTAAGTGGTTGATAGGCATATCCTCCAAACTTTGTCTATCCTTGGGGAGGACCATTTTATAGACTAACTCATACATGCTTTTAATCTTACCAAAAGTGGTATATTTCTTATTCAAGTTAAAGTTAGGAAGGCAACATCCTTCTTCTTTAATATACATGCTTGGAACATGGCGTGCAACCATGTTCTCCACTTAATAAGAAGAACAAAGAAGCAGAGGCTGAGAAGGCATGTAAAGAGGGGTGAATACAATAAGGAGAGTTGGTTTGATGATAGTGATCTCATCACCATACGCCACCCTTTGTTTTTAATTTTCACTAGAAGGTGACATTAATATACCTTTCTTATTTACTACCTTAACCTTTATTGGTTTTTTTTAGGCATTTGTAGCTACTAAAAATGCAACATAAATGTTAGCTTGATATTTGAAAGCATTATGCGATAAAGAATAAAGTAAAGAAATCTAAAAGGATGCTTTTCTCTAGAAGATATTATTGAATTAATCATGTTTTAAAAGCACAAAAGTTCATTTTGATGTGAAAAAAAGGATGGTTGGAGATATGAACTTCTATGTATTGCTCTTATTCTATTAAGAAAACATCTTATATAAGCCTCTATATATAACCCTAAAGGTCCACAGACAAGTTAGGTTTTACAAAAAGAGAAACTTCTTCTTTTAGTAGTGTAACCATTTTGGAACTATAAACAATTGATAACCTTGCTTGACATTTAAGTTGTACCATCGATTTCGTTTCCCCATATGTCTACTTTAATGCACAAACTTAAGTAATTTAAGGTTAGGGGCATTTCACTTATATGGAAGGTAGCGATAAATCTAGTTAACAAAATCTATGCCTATAGATACAAATGATTAGGACTCAAGCTTAGCATATTTATATCTTTTTTATAGTAGGACGGAGAGGGAATCAAAGTGCACACTTAAAGGTATCATAATAAAGCTTTACATAACCAAGCTTACTGTAGCACACTCATTCATTGCCTTAGGAAAAACCTAAGCGAGATCTTCTTAGAGACATGAAACTTCTCCCTCATCTTCTTGAATTCAGCTTTACAAAACTTATTAAGGTGTAGGGCACTTCAAACCCTAAATGTCAGATATGACAATTGATTACAAATTTTAGAAACAAAGCCTTTTGCTAGACCTAATTAAGTCAGGTTCATAGCATATAAATGTGGTATCATATTATTTCAAACTATTGATCCTATATTGCTATAGTTACCTGAGCTAGAACTACTAGAGTTATTGTTTTTGCTCCTTAAGTTACTCATATCATCCCTACTATTCTTCATAAACAAAGTTCACACTAAAAGGCATCATAATAAAGCTTCATATATTAGATTTGGGGTACATACTCGCTTACCCTTATAAGGAAGCCATATCAAGATTTCCACAAAGTTATGAATCTTTTTTCCTCATCTTAAATTCAGTGCAACTTATTAGGATATAATGTCAAAATCCTTAAGTATGGAATCTGATGATGAATTTTAGAGATCAAGCCTTTTTCCAAACCTAATTAAGCCAAATTCATATGATACTATGAAAGGAGGGTGATAGGCTCCGCAAGTATACGGGTTTAGTTGTAGCAGTTAAGTGTCGATCCACAAGGACTAGGTCAAATTACTAAATTTATACCTCCTAAATTTGCTAAGCAATTAAATACGAAAGTTTGGTTATTAAATAAATTTCAATGAACGATTTGCAGAATTTGAACTAATATTCTAGGAATTTGTCCCAACAAAGAAATCATGTAATCCTTATGAAATAAATCATTGACCCAGTACATTAACTCACTATTGTCAATTAGTTCTTTCAAAGTAATCAACGTGTTGATTCCAATTTTAAAACCAGTTTCCTAGGCCAAAAACCAAATTCAACCCAATGAACACCGTGGTTAATCTCAAGTACTCCTAACGAAAAATCCTATTTCTAGATGTTCTTTCGATTAGGTCTAATCTAGCAATTCAGATATTAAACATCACTTTTCAGTACTTAGTTTAAAATCCATCATTATTCAATTAAAAACTCTAGATTAGAAAGATCAAATCAATATTAGCAAAAATTACTTTACTGAAATTAAGTCAACATTGAATTTAGAAATAAAGACATAAGGTTTAATACATAAATCTCAAGTTGAAACAAACTTCCTAGAATAAGAGAATTTAAAAATTCATGACTGAATTAATCATAAAAGTAAAAACTATTAACATGAACATTGAGGATAAAATTAAAAATGGAAAGAGGAAGAGAAAGGAACTCCAATTATTTCTTAAATCTTGATCTCTCAATCTCCAAGTTGTTCTTCTCTTTTAGTTGTTCTCTTCTTCTCCTCTCAATCTTCAATCTTTTCCTCTTTTTTCTTTTGTTTGTGTAGAAGTCCCCGATTCCATCTCCAGTTTCTCTCTTTAGCCCCCGAAATTGTAAAAAAATAACCGTCATACATGGCCCGTGGGTCTGGGTGGGCGCATCCTTGCTTCAAATTACACGGGCCGTGTGATTTTACACGGGTAGAGCGTGTAAAATCACAAAACACCTACAAATCCCAAAAACAAAGGAGCAGTACCAAATTCACAAAAACTAAAGAAAATTCAACATCAATTAATATAAAAACGATGACAAAATAGAGTTAGAACATATCAAAAGCGACAACTTATCAGAGGGACAATTGTAATGAATGATACAAAGATGGGGAGGACACAAGGTTGTGGCTCTTATAATTTTACCCAATTAATCTTACAACATTATAGATACTTGAGCTAGAACTACCGTAGGTTTTGGCTTTGATCTTCAAGCTACTTATATCATCCCTATTATCTCCATATATTAGAAAAATAATAATATATGTACAATTACATATTGAAAAAAAAGATAAGTTTATGGATCATATCAATGTTGAAATTGTCTCAAGAAAATAAACAAACAGTTGAAGGTAAGGGTATCTTCTCTCTCTAACAACTCTCTAAAGATTGCAAAAGTGAGATAATAGAAGGATAGATAGTTGAGATTGGCCTAAATCAATGATTGGGACTGAACAATGTTTTGCTTTACTATTGGTAGCAAGAGTGTCTCGATGACAATTGTATTCTATAAGGAAATATTTTAGAGAATATTCTTAGCGAGACTTCCAGAGGAGGATTCCCACCAAATTGTCACCCTGTTTTATATGCTTAAGGGAGTCAAGGACAAGTAGCAAACAAAACTTGCCAATATGATGTAAGCAGACCTACTTATGATGATTGAAAATAGGTGTTTGGACACCTTTGAGTTTGTCTCTAACAAGTCTACTATAATTTATTATTGTTAACATTTTCAAATCATTTTGGATTAGCTTGGCCTATTTGTTGCAAACTTATGGTGCATATTGTTTAGCAATTACCAAAAAATTGTGGAGTGGCCTGAAAGATCTCTCAATCAAGTGAAACATCCTTTTGAATATTGAAAGTTTCATTCATGAGAATATAAGTTTTGATAAAAAGAAAAAGATAAAAGAAAACTAGGAGAAAAGTGATACATCCCTAACAAATGTATGAATTAGGCCTAAGAGACTTCAAGCCTACTAAAAGGGCCTAATAAAGGGAAAGTTTGATTACAATAGGATTTATCCCAATTTTTGATTAAAGACCAACTAAACTATTTAATAGAGGTTGAAATCCATCTCTAAGAAGGATACTCTGGGTTCAACCACACTTTTTGAAAGATTATTTATATAAAAAGGGATAATCCAAGGTAGTTTTCATAATCACTATTTTTAAATACAATCAGTGGTCTGTTTACATATCATCTTATCTTTGTTAGAAAGATTCTTAACTTTCTATTAATTATTTCACGAATTTACCGAGTTAAGACCAGCCCAGTAACCAATCCAGTATACATCAATGTTTTGAAGTGATGAAGAAAAATTGAGAAAGGATTATTGTACAAGTAATGCTATGATTGGTGGCCATAATTGTGCGGTTGTAACAATAGTTATAATTAGCACTAGAAGGCCAAACACTATCAAGAAACGAGTGGCCGTTGACTTCCCAAGTAAAAGAAAACGAATAGCTCGATTTGGGGGTAATAATTATATCAGTTATCGAGCCGTAAGTCATGGTTGCGCCAATGAATGAATGATCAGTCCGAACAATGCACAGATTAGTGACACTGTCGTGAAAAGAACAGTTCTATCCCTTCGAGTTTTCTCATTGATAGCATCTTCACTACATGACTGATAATGATCCCACCTCACGTCCTTTTTAATCATTTTTAATTTCGTCTCTGTTTAGTTTAGGAAAACAAATCATAGTTATGCAAGTATCATTTCATTTTGCAATGGATTATTTTAATTAACAGGAACCTTAAATAAGATATTTTATTTCTTGGCAAATCTGCTCATTTCCCATAAAAATCGTTGTTTCCAGCATATAGAAAGAAAAATCTACTTAATTGTTGACTTCATAACTGTAAAATGAATTTCACTTCTAATAGTTAGAAATGGATTTGATCATTTTAAATAAAATAATATTGATAAAAAATGTTTTTTAGTTAAATAAAAATGTCAAATGCATAGTGGCTTTTGTCAATTAGTAAACGAATTCCATTATATTTGCTCCGCTTATGAAATTGACGCAGGAAGATGTATACCAACTTCCAACAAAAACCTTTTACAGTCAATGTCAGAAATCTCCGGGCACCGCCTCAAATCATCGAGACAAACTAGCTCTGATACCATGTTAGAAAGTGCCTAACTCACCCCAAAAGCTAGCTCAAGAGAAGGAGGTTTGCACATTATTATAAATTCTTGAATGCCTTTATAACTGTCCGATGTAGGATTCCTGACAGTCAAAATGAAACTATCTTATAGATTATTAAGCCAAAAGATCTTTTTGACATTTTTGCAAAGATGGAAATATTTTTTCCCTAATCTAATACGCAGAAGTTGTGTTTAATGCAAATTAATTTCATGTATATGCATACATCTTCAGCGCTGATTGCAGTTATGTCAATATCAAATCGAAACAATTATTGCATATATTAAATGTAGGTCATACTATTTTACAATCTTGGAGCTAGCATTCACATATAGACATATTAGAATCATCAAACCTTACCACATCAAGTTCTGCATTCAATAAATGGGATGGAGACCCAAAGCCAACGTTATTCTTAATCTATCTTGTAGCGTTACCAGTTATGTAAGAAACACAATATAAAAATTATATTCTAGTGATCAGGATAAAAGTAGGAAGGTAAGAACTGGGGAAGGTCTGAGGAGTCAAATTTCACTTTCACTAACAAATCATTAAATCCAATTAAAAAGCGTTAAAGTGAAATGAATTGATTGCCACATTTTTATATTTTAATAACTCCATATAATGAAAGGTAACTTTATTAGTGATGATTCATTAGTAAGGCCCGCTTTCCCATTAACTAATTTTGTACTTTATACATTAAAGAGAGTGGATATGAAAGGGGCATTTAATTAGTAAATCGTAAGATGCTAAGAGTATGAAAAATGACAAAACGCATATTAGTTACATAAATATTTATTTATAAAATAAACCAAGTGGTGAAGTGTATACAAAAAATGTATTCATAAGCAAATTTAATTACATTAAACAAAAAACAATATGTTTTCAATCTATAATAATGAAAATTAAGGAGCCATATAAATCATGATAAAAAAAAAGCTCCTCATCGTTATCATTATCATCACACTCAGTCCGAACTCCCGCAATAAAACAAGGTTTAGGGAGATCTGATAATACGCAGCCTTACCCCTACATAATAAAGAGGCAATTTCGGTAGATTTACATGCAAATGAGACAATATAAGAGTGATGCAAATTACAGAGAGAATGAAATAATTTACACCAAACATAAAACTAAGTAAAAATAACAGGGTGTACCTGGTGGAGTCCGAATCCTCGAGTACCTGATAAGCTGCAAAGTTCTACTCACCTCGTCTTTAATTACTTTATGAGTTATTGCTCATAAACTCTGAATGTATGTCAATCCTATTAGCCCCATGCACCTACTCTGGGATACCAAGTTGAAAGCCCGTAAATCTTGTCCAAGACTTACACTTAGAAAAGAAGAGAAAGGACATTGGGTTGGACTTATTACGCGATAATCTACGTATTGCGAGAAACATCTCCAAATAACTACTATACTGGCAAGCTATTGAATAAAAAAAATATTCACAAATGTTTAGTATATAAAAAAGTTTAAACATAGTCGAATTCCCTTACGTCATGCACAGTAAAAGGTTCGTCATTTTTCTTGATCAAATACTCTATCTAACAAGTTCGAACACTCCAAGGAAGAAAGAATTTTCAAACTGACGTTGGATTTAACAAGGAAAATTGGCTATTCTAACCAATGGAGAATAACAGGAAGGCTTAGTTCTCTCTAATATATTAATCTGACCTACAGTTAATGGATAAAGTTTGAGAAGGTCGATTTTGGACTTAAAGCAAAAAAAATTCGATCTTCTTGTTGAATTTGAATTCGATTTTTTTTTTTGAAAAGAGCATGACTTTGTTAGTTAAAAATGACAATATTTTATGAAATTAAAATAATAATAAAATTTTGTTATTTGAATGGTTGAAACACTAAAAGATTGAAACATATTCCTATCACCTTACATACCTGATTCTCTGTTAAAAAATACATCTCATCACCCTAAGAAGCTCGTAAGCCGCTTGCCATTGTCATTAGGCTGGCAGCCTAAGCTTGACCTGAATATTTATGTTTGAGTTTAGGTTTAATCCAACTTGAGGCTCTTAATTTGAGTTGAAGCCCGATCTGACTTAAACAGTCTAAAGTACAATCATATTTAAGTTAAGCTTGATTCTTTTAATTTAAAATTTGGAGTTTGAACATTCGTCACTTGATTGTCGAGTGCGATAACTTGGAAGTGGTGAAACTGATTCAGAGAGGCAATC
>JANIPN010000219.1:82170337-82186656 GCA_027478595.1 Erythroxylum anguifugum
GAGTTCCGCAGCAAAGGATTTCTAGATGATTGAGTTAACCATTGTTTCTGCAATTAGTTAGCTTTCCTTTGTAACAAAAAAAAAAATTTGAAAACGATATCGTTTTATTTGTTATATTCGAGCTTTAAGCTTCGAGTCGAATCAAACAACCTAAATTTAAGCTTCTAAGTGAAGCCGGAATAAAAAGTTCAAAATTTACCAAAAATAATACAATCAACTTGGGCAATTCTATTGACTTTAGGCTAAACTAGACAAATATTGCCCACCATAACTGTCATTGCTGATATGTGTAATGCAATGCTACATAATTAATTTGGATCTTTTGCTTTCAAAGGCAACACTCAATGAATGTCTGTGAAAACATTCTACATCGTGATTATATTGATAAAATCACAGAGTCGCAACATTTTGGCCACGAGACAAATTTTAAATTGTAGGTTTGACTCTTTTTCTGCTTTGAAAATCTAAGCAACTTCAGTGATTTTAATGAATTTTAGATGGATCACATCCTTTTATTGTGAGATGACAAATCGTGTCTATTGTAGCTAACACCAATCTTTAGATGTTGACATAACCAAAACCACTCTGTCCTGTTTTCTTTTTTGTAAAGAAGTTGTCTATTACGATTAGTGCCAAAGTCAGGGTGATAGTTCTTTAACTTCTAATTCATGTGTGCTTTTCTTCACTTGAGTCTAGTTGTACTTATGAAAGAAGTTGTCTAGTACAGTTGTTGAAAACTGATTCACTTTTATCTTTCCGTAAATATTATTTTTACATGCATTTACTGATTAGTCATGT
Organism: Erythroxylum anguifugum; assembly: GCA_027478595.1. Taxonomy (NCBI): domain Eukaryota; kingdom Viridiplantae; phylum Streptophyta; class Magnoliopsida; order Malpighiales; family Erythroxylaceae; genus Erythroxylum; species Erythroxylum anguifugum. The sequence goes on from JANIPN010000219.1 coordinate 82,171,136, forward strand.
CCAACAAGGTATGTAGAAAAAATGCAAGTTCTTTCTTCTTTGATATGCATAAGTATGCCCTATTTTAATGCATTTGAATCATATCCACTAGGTTTATTTTCGACTATTATATTCACATAGCTTTCTAGACTTTACATTCATGATAATTTTTATACTTGTAAAATGGGGTAATTAGTTTGTTTATTATTTATAATTGTTTTAGATGGACGAAGTTAATCCTTTAACACAATCTAACACAATGGAAAATTCTAATATAATGCATAATCATATAACAAGAGAAGATACGATTTAGATAGAAGACTTTAACTTTTGAAAGATAAGAATTAATGTATGGAATCGCTTTATTAAATTAAGTATGGAATCACTTTATTAAAACTAAAACAAATGAGAAAATTGATGAGGTGAAGTATAGTACTATCATAAGTTATTTCTTGAAGGTTCTGCAAGTTGAACCTCACATTTGAAACGGTATGTCGATATGTCTATTCAAAGAATATGGATTACAGGATTAGAACATTGACATAAAGTTGTGGCATGAGCACTACTGTGATTGATTAAGTTAAGAGCAAGTTGTGATTTGGGAGATTATTGATGAATATGAGATTCTTTTATATGTGTTGTTTTGTGCATATAAATTGAATTGTGAAAGATGTGTTAGTATCAAAGAAGGGATATAAATAATTTGGTATAATATACTAAATGAGTTAAAATTTTTTAAGAAGCTGTAAAATAATTATATATTCCTTACACAAAAAATTTATATCTAGATTGTTTAATAATAAGGTGGAATTTGACATTCAAAACGGTTGAATCTACAATTAAGTACATTGATATATTTATCAGTTTATGACAATACAATGCTTAGTACACTTGTTTGCTTGTAGATAAATAATGATAGATAAAACAAATTATAAGAAGTTAGAGGTGTTTAACATTGTTACTAGGTTATTTTCTAGTACAAAATATCTAACTTATTAGACGAGTTTTGCTAATATATGTGACATGAAATTAGCATTATCTTAATGGATCATTTCTTTTAATGAAATGATTTAAACAATGTTAGATAAGATGGTGAGAATATTAGACAATGACTCAAATGAGATTGGTAATATTGTGATAGTTACTGCTATTTTGGATTTGTGGTACAAACTTGTTGCAATTAAATACAATTTTTATCAATTCTATAGTGATCGAATTTTGGTACATGTTGATGTCATTAGAAAGTTATGGTATAGTTTGTTTAATAATTATCAATCAAGAATGGGTAAAGAATTGGATCACAAAATTTTGACACCAACTTTTACTTTTGTGGGTACATCTTTATCAAATAAGAAAGTTATTACTTTGAGTTTTGGTTTAAAAGAATTTATAAAGTAAAAAAGGACTAAGATTTCATTTAGTAGAATAAAATTGGACAATTATCCATAAATTGATATTTGTACTACAACTAATGAACATTTTGATATACTAATGTTGTGAAAGTTAAATGGAGCTTAATATTTAATTATATAAATAATTGCACGAAATTTGTTAGTTATATCTATATTTACAGTTGCTTTTAAAATTAGTTTTAGTATTGGTGATCAGATAATGAACCTTCTTCATTGTTGACTTTATCCAAAAATTTTAAAAGTCTTAATATAAGCTAGAGGTTGGTTATGTACTGAACAATATTCAAGATAAACTCCATACTTTATAATATGTTAGTTTCATCATATGATATTATATTTTCATTTTTACAGAAGAGTCTACTCATCGTTTTGGAAATTTGTTCAAAAGAAATGTTCAATGATGAAGGTATATCTATTTTTTAATTATCATGTATTCATTTAATTAATTGTTGCATAATTCCATATGATTTGGATAATAATATTTAAAATTATATACAAAGTGGTAAAGTATTAACGATTTTAACTATAACAAAAATTAACGGGTAATTGTAAATGTTGTATCGATATTATAATCTTCAACAAAATATATAGGTTCAAGTGAAAATTGTTGGCAAAAGGGTAATTGTCATTTGTTAGATATTAGTAAGTAGATTTTCCTTATAATTAGATGAAGAAAAGTAGTCATGCAATCTCAGTTTAGATTATATGTGTATTGACAATTTTTCATCCATACATAAATGTAGCCTAGAACACGCCTTTGTTCAATATTGTATTCAACATTGTTATGGAAGTTTTTTATATAGATATGAATATGAACTACAACGTGCCCATGTTGAAATTGTTCAAAACTACAAAAACAACATCTCAGTCAAAATTCTGCTAAGATGCGGAGTTTAAAAAGGCGTAGAAGTATGAATCTTACCCCTAACTCTTATTAATCCCACAAGAAGGAAAAAGTTTTTGGAAATAGTTTGCAAAAAACAAAGGCCTATATATATATTTGTGTATGTGTGTGCGTACACGTGTGTATGTATATAATTGCGCACAAAATAATAATTAAAAAAAGAAATTTAGAATAGAATATAATAAAATAAAGATTAAATGGTAAATTATAAAATAAAATAAAATAAGTAACTAAATAAACAGGCAAGAAAGAAGACATATAAGTAAAACAAATAAGCAACTATTTAAAAGAGGGGCTAAAGGAGCAAATAATACAAACAAAAGTATTTAAGCTTAATACAAGCCACAAGAATTAAAGGAAAAAGTTTAAAAGATTTATAAAAAGAGAAGAATCTCTTTATGTAAGATCCTTTAATTGTATCTTAGTTCGCAAAGTTTTTTTTATTGAGGATCAAGTCTTGAGTAAGCTCTAGTAGAGCCATATCATGCTTGGTTACTTACCACCAATTTTTCTCAAGTCTTTATCTTCTTCTTTTACAGTCCCTATACACAATTTTCTCGCATCTCCTCACTCGGATGTTAGAATGTCTCCTTCTTATATGTCCGAACCACCTAAATCTTGTCTCCCTTAATTTACCATCAATGTTAGTCACTCTCAATTTATCTTACCATCACATTCTTGATCTTGCCTCTTCCTGTAATCTAAATTTAATGTCTTTTTTTTCCCCAAAGATGAATGCAAGATATAATATGTTTATGTTCGAGATCATGTTCAATATTGAAATGATAATTTTTATTTAGGCACATGGATTGCAACTTGCTAATGTTTAAGATTGTGATCATTTTTACCGAAATGTTTTTATCATTCGAATTTTTCGAATTGCAATAGGCTAAAAAATGGGTAGATCAAGTTTAGGGTATAAAAGACTGGAGTCCAACTTGACTAATTATCACCTCATTGAGCAAGACAATTAAGTTAGTGGATTAAGTTAAAGATGCTCAAAATAATAGAAAACAATCTTCTCTCTTCTTGTTTGGTTTAAAGTAATAGCTTTAGAATGAAAATAGAAGATTTAAGAAATTTATTGAAATGCAATAACTTTAACCATGAGGTCTAAGGAGATTTGATTTTATTGTTTATTTTTTTTATTCAAAAAAATTTGGAAAGGCCACTATAAGAATTTAGTTAGTGAGCAAGAATATTTCACACATTTAAATAAAAATATCTTGAGTTTTTATTTAATTTATAATCATTAAATCTTTTAATTCATTCTTTAAATCACTTAATATTAGGGCAATTTTTAAAACATAACTTTAGTATAATTCAGGTTGAGGACATAATTTACGTATAAATTTATTTAAAGAATATTAATAAAAGTTTTTAAGGTGAAGTGAATAATAAAATTAAACAATGTAATTATTAAAAACCATAATAAATTAAAATACTGAATATATATCTCTTGTCTCTACTTTTTGTCTTCCGTTTTGAGATTGAAGACTAGCAGTCTAGCACAAATATGTAATATCTTTCCTTCTTATATCTCGGAGCGTTACTCGATACATTATCCCCTTCTGAGATATTTAGGAAACGCACTTCCTATGTTATTCATGAATTTGTAAGGTAAAAAAATTATCAAACCGAATTTGTACCAACCATACCATAAAATTATCAACCCGAATTTATCCCAACCATACCATATTCTTTGTTATTTTTTGGTCACATATCCTCCAAAGGACAGCTATGGACCCGCACGTCCTTGGACGCTTCTCTAAAAGTGTTATATAATACCTCACCTATTCACAATTTCCACTGCACCACCATCACCGCCCTTCCCCTTCCAAGTTCTAAATCTCTTTTTACTCCAAACTCATTTTCTGCTTCTTGCATGGCAGTGAACTTGCTTTTGCACGTTGTATCTGACCTCTGTCTAGGCAAGCCTGCGCTGAGGTCTCTTCCACTCTCCGCCACCATCGCCGACTCTCTCTTCGCTCTCAAAAACTCCGACGACAACTTCTTGAGCGTCTGGAGCTGCGATCACTCGACAAACACAACTTCTACCGTGGACCTGAATGATGGATTTGATGATCACGATGCGTGTCGATGTGTTGGAAAAGTGTGCATGGTGGATGTGATTTGCTATCTTTGCAAAGAGGACAACTTGTTGTCACCTTCCTCTGCTCTGAAGGCACCTGTCTCTGTGCTCCTCCCTAAGACTCCCGGAGTTATAGTGCATGTGGAGCCATCTTCAAGGTATGGATCACACCAAATTTCCGGATTTTCACCATCTTTAACTTCAGCTTTTCAAAAATTTTTAATTCAAAAACTTATCTTTATCTTTTGATCTCGGTCTTTTTATTTGAAATGACAACATCACCTCTTGTTTAATTCTTAATTTCTTGACCCCCGAAATTCCTGGATACTTCCAAATATCTCTCTAACCCTCGATCTTAATCTCGATTTTCATATTTTTCAAACAAAAAAGTCTGTAGAAATAAACATTTGGGCATCAATCGAACCTATGTACAAGAAATGAACACCAACTTCCAATAAAGTTCCAATCTTTATTGCTTCTGTTCCTTGCAAATGAACTGACAATTGACAATTACTATTTTCAGTTTAGTAGAGGCAATTGATCTGATCCTCCAAGGAGCTCAAAACCTGGTAGTACCAATAACGACCAAGCTCAGTTCAAGAAGAAAGCAAGTCCAAAAACTCACTTTACCAAGAAACAACCCCACAACAATTCACAAAAACGGCCGTGAATTTTGCTGGCTAACACAAGAGGACATAGTTCGATTCCTCCTCGGCTCCATAGGACTATTCTCTCCGCTTCCTGCGTTCTCAATAGACAGTCTTGGCATTATCAATCCTAACACCATTACCACTGAGTACTACTCCTCTGCATCAGCTGCAATTGCATCAGTAGCTCGCTCTCTCGTCGACCAAACTTCGGTGGCAGTGGTCGACGAGGGAGTATTGATCGGAGAGCTCTCACCCCACACGTTAGCTTGCTGTGACGAGACGGTAGCTGCAGCAATCGCCACCCTTTCCTCTGGCGACCTTATGGCCTACATTGACTGCGGTGGCCCTCCGGAGGACCTTGTTAAGGTCGTCATCGAGAGGCTCAAAGAAAAAGGATTGGATTTAATGCTTGGACAGTTTGTAAATTCTGCCTCTTCAATGAATCCTTCGTGCATGTCATTGACGTCGTCCTCGGATGAGGAATCGCCGGTGGCTACATTGAGAAGCCGGTCACTGAAGTACAGTAGGTTCATTAGTTACTCGGCTAGGATGGCGCGAAGTGCTGAGGCAATAGTGTGTCATCCAGAGAGCTCACTAGTGGCAGTAATGATTCAGGCAATTGCACACAGAGTTAATTACGTATGGGTTACCGAGGGTGATGGAAGCTTGGTTGGAATTGTCACATTCTCTACAATGTTAAAAGTTTTCAGGGAAAGCTTAAAATCTATTGCCTAAAACAGACGATGAGCTTTTTGTAGTAAAGTGTTGGTCCTTTTTATCTTCATCGTTTACTCTTAAATTGAGATTGGATCAAGTAGCCATTTTGTGTAGTGTATCATAAACCAATCTGGTACTTCAATTTGATCTTTGCAAGTGTTCTGCGGGTTTTCTATTGTGCGTGCGCGTCTGTGTTTCTGTTTATTTTGCTGCTTAATTATTAAAAGCCAGGAAGGCAGGGATACACATATCTGATTCTTGTCTCCATATCCTTAATTAAGGCACTTGCCTTTGCAAGTCAAAAGGTTTGCTCATGTCGTGTCATGTGTGGAAATCTTGGCATTAGGTTGTTGTAGTTAACCAAAGGCATGTGACTTGTACAGCCTGCGCAATTTCTGATATCCTTCCCCATTGACAGCTCACAGCAGTACTTATAGAGCGAATCCTAGAAATATCCCTCTCTCGCAGTTAACCACTTCCAGCTTGCTTGGAAACTTCTTTAGTTCCTTGGATCCAATACAGATTCTTTAGTCCTCTTGAAAGACGATTCTCTGGAAAATAGAGGAAGGTTCGCAGGGGATGGAGAAGGAGGGCAGAAGAGGGTTGCTCATAAACAGCCCATGCTGGAGCATTTCAATTTCAGGGCGGCAACTGTACGACGGATCTCATTAGAAGACAAAAATAGTTGAGTTGTTCAGGTAAAAGTGAAAGTGTGTGGTTAGCGTAAATCATGCTGTATAATGATGTGCTTATCTAACTAATTGTCTTTTATCTTTAATACATAATAAAACTCTGTTTTAAATAAAGAAACAGTTCCCCAATTAACTTTTGTGTACGAATTTTACTGGTCCTTTTACTCGCTTTATTGAAAGATAGAACCAAACGCCAACAAAATAGACATCATGATATACACAATCCCACTTCTGCATATTGGTATTGTGTTAATATTAAACATATCCAGTTGCCAAGGACTAAATTTTGCAGGGATGATGGTATGCTTGACCGAAAGAGAGGATCACTAAAACTTGGAATCAGATGTCTCTATCCAAACCAAATTAAATCAGATTACCTGAACTATGCTATAAACCTACATGGCAGAAGAAGATTTGTTTGTTCTCCCAAAAGGACGAATTTTTCAATGAGCATTAGGCAGCAAGATGACTGGTGAGCTCAGGTTTCAACGTTATGAACAAGTGTTTAGAGATTCAGAAACACAATTACAGGAATTCCGATTTCAACATGATTTTTGACAGATATGGAGTTATGGAACATTAGGGATATAATAGACTGTTGTTTGTTTTCCTATTATGTCCGCTCTCCTTGCAGTTCACCTATATGTTTGGACAACAAACCTGGTTTAACGAGTGAGATTGATCATAGTGTCATGCTGCACGAAACTGAAATCCCTTTGGTAGATATGGTGTCAATCTCATTTAGTTACCACTTGGAACTTGATTTAGAAGACGAATCCTACATTGTACAAAAGGGACAGTCTCAAGAATAGTATGCAATAATTTCTGCAGCCATTTTAAGCAAAAGTTTGCAAATTTCAAGCAAAACATCCAACCCTATTGCGGTGATCTTAAATTGTATGATCACTTCTGGTGGATGTGTTACAGTTTTGAAAGAGACAGGAAACAGAAACATGGGGTACCTTTCATAGCAGCTGGAAGTGTCTTCTTTAATCACATTGTATTAATACTCCTTGGGCTGGTGTATCTTTGTATTTTTGCAAACTAGAGAAGCAAGCATATTATCATGTCTTTTTCCTTACAGACAGAGAGAGGACGACCAATAATTTTCTTTGGTGTCTAGTGCATATGCTCTTTGCATAACGGCTACAAATCCACAAAAAGAGAGCCCAGATTTCCCACCATTTCTTACCAACCAAACATTAAAGGAAAATAATTTCATTGTAATAACTATTCGGAACAGGGTCAATCTTGGTCTAAAACCATGTAAAGAGCACAGCGTAGTTACCGTATCTCCTCACTCATCACAATTTTGATGAGCACAGGGTGGTCTAGAAATTGGCGAATGTTTGTTTAAGACAGAAGTCATGTTGCAGTTAATTTGTATGGCACATAATCACTTTGATGAAAAGCAAAGTTGGCCTAATGTTTTACCTCACAGAGAATAGAATTGTAGACTTCCCTGTTCCAAAGTGACTACATAAACCAAAAGATGCTTAGGCCTCTTGGCTATGGCTCAAGTTAATGAGTACTGCTTCGTTTTATACAGTTTCAGGATCATTCAGTACCTAAAATGTACAAGAGTGATGATCTTAAGAGGAAAATAAGCCATTACGTCTCACTAAAAGTTGTTGGCTGTGCAAATATGATTTGACCATTCCAAGGAGAAATAACAGCAATGAAACAATTGGAAGAGCAACATATGAATTGAGTCCAACTCCAAGCAGTTAAATATCTTCACAACAAAGCTCCCAATCACAAGGGAATAATGTCATTTGCTGAAGCTGCAGGCGCCAACTTTAACTTATGTACTCAATTACAGTTACACATATCCTGAAAAATAGAAACTCTACTTACTCGCTAGAGGAAAAAAGATCGTAAGCCTTACATAGAACATATTGCAGAAAGCCAGTTACTTAGTACCAGCAACAAGAGCTGTCTCATTGCCCGTTTTCTCGACAAAAATTTCAGTTGGTTCAAGGCATGTTCTATGTGTGTCATGCCCAAGTTGTGCTCTTTCATTATCACCAAATCCAAATATCCGGCCTTGGTTAGTAATGGCAACGGTATGGTAGAGACCGGTGCTGATCTGAGAAACAGTGTGGGGCCTTAAGGAATCAAGGATTCTAGGTCTCAGCACTTTGTCAGATATTCCCCTATCCAGAAACCCAAGGCTGCCAAAGCCCATCCACCCAAAGCCGTAAACAGCTCCACCATCAACCAAAACAAAGGATTTTCTTTTTCTTGCACAAACCTATGCAAAGCAGAAATCATTCGTGAGCCTCACTGTTGTCAAATTTTCAACTATGGTGAAAAGTTGCATACTCATAATTGTGTACAAATTCACACGTAACAAGCAGAAAAAGGAATACGACAGCATGCTTTGTTTTATTCAGCAACTACAATCCACTGTTCAGCTTAAAAAGAAGACTGATTGCAGCATCAAGGTATCTATTTCTGTCCATGAAAAAGTACACATAAATGAGGAAAAACTGATGCTTAAACTCCCAATAACAACAATCCATGTGCAATTCTACCATAACAGGCTGTAAATGCAGATAAAATGAAGAACATAATGTTACTCAACTGACAATCACACGATATGAGGGGAGCCTTTTTCATTGAAATGTCAAGTTATCAACTGATACGCCTCTTTTTTCCACTCTGAACAACCTATGAAACTAAAAAATGTCGCACTCTTGGGAGTTAATTTAAAACATACTATTGTGGGGAAGTACACAATTATATTCAGGGAAATAAAGGTAAGTATATCCGCTATTATATGAAATGATCAAAGACAAAATCAAACATGATCAAAGATTGTAAGGATTTCCAATCTTCTTGGGCATATAGGCAAAAACACTCACCTATAGCTTCAAAATTTGATGTAATAAGTGATGTGCAAAGATTTCAATGCTTTAGGAAACAGAATATCCACCAGAATAAGAACATCTAGGAAATAAAAATGGTTTTTTTTTAAGATTGTGCAATTATTTTGTTAAAGTATTTCATATTTTCAGTACACATAGAATATAGAAAAGGAATTATTAGAAAATCTACCAAGGATGTAAATATATTCACATTTTGAGGAATTATGAACTAAAATTATGAGCTTCTCATTAAAAATGCTTTCTAACTAATTTTCATTTAAAGCACCACTAGCTATGCAGTTCATGTTATCGCGAATTGGATATGGCTTCTTGCTATATCTATTATATGTATATAATATTCAAGCAAGGAAAATCAAGAAAATGCACTTGATTTTTCAAACAGGAAAAACATAACCCAACCTGCACACAGAGGCAGTTCTTAAGGCTGCTCAAGAGTTCAGGAAGGGTCTTGTCAATCTCATCTCCATGTCCTAATGCTCCACAATAACCTTTTCCCCAAGTGTATACCTACAATCGACATGACATAAAGTTGGTCAATGATAGCACAAGAATTAAGAACCAAGAATCAAATTTTGAAGCACAAATTTATAGCGAGTGCAGGGACTCACAAATCCACTAGAATCCAGTGCCACGGCATGCTCATCCCCAGCAGAGACACGGACAACATGGATACCCTTCCTTATGAATGTTTGGATAGCACGTGGCTGGAACTCATCATGCTGCTCTCCATGGCCAAGACAGAAATTAGAGCCAGAACCAAATGAGTAAACCACACCATTACCAGTGACAGCCAGAACATAACTGGGCCCGGCAGCAACTTGGACCACAGAGCCAATTCCCTCAAGCAGTTCAATGATAGTGGGTGTTGGTCTGTCTACTGTATCACCATGACCAAGCTGCCCGTGAGCGTTGGTTCCACAAGTGTAGACATGGCCTTGTCTTGTAAGAAAAACTGTAAAGTTAAGGCCAGCAGCAACCTGAAAAATTGCCAGGCTTAGCAATGATAATTTGGAGGAAAGTACAAACAACAGAATGTCAAGTCCACACCAAAGAATAAAAAATCAAGATGGATGGTGCACATTGTCACTATTACTCCTGAGCCACATTATTCAGCAACAATATCCACTACCTATTACCACACTAGATACTTACCTGCTTGCAAAAAATTCCCTTCAATGACTCTACAATTCTAGGCCTAAATATGGGGCGGCCAATATCTCTATGACCACAACAAAACGATGAATTATCCCCACATGTGAAAACCTGCACTGACAATTGAAAGATTAAGTTGATAATAACATCCATTTTCAAAAACAGAACACATAATCAAATTTCTATGCTGCAGAAGTAAGGAATACAGCAGAAAAATCTGACTTTTTCATTACACTGTGGCGATCATCTGAGAAACTTAATTTTTCTAGTCGATTCTAGCAGAACAAGGTATCAAGACATACAATGTAAAGATAACAAGATACTGCTTATGTAGTAGTCGCATCTTAGCATAAGGGCCCAACAACTAAGGAACCAGCATGGCCCATCTTTGTTCATTAAAGAAATAAATGAAGTCATGAATAATACTTTTGCGGCTTGTAAGTTTTAAGCAGAATCAAGTATTGGTTCAGTCAAGCACAATTGTCTCAACAAACCTATATGCAGCTTGTTTATCACTAAATATCCACCTATGCTTATTCTTGCTCCCCAAGCAATATATTCTCAAAGCCTAACTCAGGAATAAATGCAGCAAAATGCATGACTAGGATATGCTATGCAGTTACAAACCTCTCCAGACTTCAAAACAAAAGCAGCATGATTCTGGGAAGCTGAGACTTGGACCACAGATGCAGAAAGTGGGAAATTAATGCGGGAGAAAGCCACTAATTGTGTTATTTCAGGACCATGTCCAAGAACACCACACAAACTGGAACCACAAGAGTAAATGGATGAATTGCTAATCAGCAATGTGTGATACCTGCCAGTTGTAATCTGCATCTGTATATTCAACCAGCAATAGAAAAGAAAATTAACCTCTTTAGAAACATTGACTAAAACATAAATAGAGGAAAAGCATGAAAAAGAAAGGTCATTGTCAGAAAAAAACAATAAAAATACCCTTGCATGGACAAGGAGGCCATCCTTTCAGCTAATAGCAGGTTCTATGTTCTCAAAGCTCCAGGTAAAATAGTTTATATAAATAGGTAGGCAGCACACTGAAATGAGTGCATCATTTGCATAGAGTCCCAATAATGTGGTGAAATTGGCGTGTGATATTAGATATTGGATTTTAGATTCTTTTCCAAGTGAGTTTTCCCATTTAGTTCATAACAAAAAAGTAAAAGCTGCCAAAACTAGCCCTTATAATCAATGATCAGCAAGGAAAGTGCAAAGCTGTGTGCTCATGGGTAAAAATTCTATACTCACCACGGAAACAGCTAAAGATTAAAAAACTAAAAAGAACGAGGTAGAACTATCTTTGTCATATCTAGAGTTTGTATATCAACCAAAATGTCAAAAAGACATCTTTGCCAAAATCGACAGGTAACCAGATCAGTATTCCACATGGGCATATGAGCACTAACTTCAAGAATGTGTATATACACTATTCATTCAGTATATAAGCATATGCGTACATTGCCTGCAGAAGTCTCAACTACTCCAGACGATTCCTCCAGTGACTGCAAGAATCTCAAAACTCTCTTCCATTTCCCTTCACACCGATCAATCAGCTGCTTCCGAGCATTCAACCCCATACCCTGATAAATACTATTTGACACGCATAGCTGAAACGCAGCAAAATCCACTAATGACCTGAATTTTTGAGAGTAAAAGCCATGGGGACCCCCAAAAGTCCTGGAAGTCAGCTCTAAACACACAAGATCAGTGGCACTTAGCCTGCTTGTCGTCAATATCTCTAAAATCAGATGTGATGGCAATTCCTCAATTGAAAGCATCCTATATCTATCTGCCATTGTACCGATTCAACTTTGACGTCAAGACTAAAAAATACAAGAACCTTTCACTCAAATAGATAACGGTCGATTATGAAATTTTTGAGCGAAATCTCAGGCAGTGGAAGCAACATATAAAGAAGATAACATCAGACGGTAGGAAAATAGATGGAAAAGAGTACAATAAAAGTGACCCAGATGAGAAATTCAAGGGTTTGAATTTTTGATTCGGTGAACGAAAACAAAACATCAGAAGGACGATTACACAACCCAACCAGGGACTAGTCTCTCAAAGCACAAAGGCTTTACCTGCAAAATTCAGCAAATGAATCGAAGGATCTTTGAGATCAAAGTTTGTTGAATAAATAACAAGAAAAGGGCTTAATCATAAAAGCCGAAAGCTAGTGACAGTTACCTACCAACAAAATAAAAAGTGGCAAAGAAGTGAACTTTTCGGTGCTGATCCCGGCTGTTTTCTCAACCGAAATGCTGGGAATTTAGCTCAAAATTAATAGAAAAAAACAAGTAAAACTGGAAAGTGATAAACAGGAAGCAGAAAAGAAACGAGAGAGAGAGAGAGAGAGCAACTATGAGAAACGAGAAAAAGTTGGAAGATTGAGATATGGAGTCTCTTAATAGCCACAATTACTTAGGTGTCAAGGCTTTGGATGTTAGGTCAAAGAAGAGGAGAAGAAAAAGTCAGTTGTCTCACATTCTGACTTCTTTCTTGTATGAATTTCATTCCTGTCCAATCCAATTTCGACAGGTGTTACACGGCAGATTACAAGTTAAAGTTACGCGCGGTTGCCACCTACGAGCGTGCGTTCAAAGAAAGAAAAATGCACGCGCTCTTATATTGACCGAAAAATTGAAGTAAAGTGTAAAACCACATTTTACAATAAATAAAAACATAAAACAACCTAGACAAAATTAGAAATTAATTACAAACTATATTTTTTTTTGTGAACTCATACAATATTTGTAAATAGATAATGATGTCGATGAAATGTTAAAATCTCTAAATCAATTAACTTTATTTTGAGTAATGTATCATTTTCATTATATAAAATAAGTTAAGAGTTCTTATTTCTTTTTGTCTCAAATAATCAAATTCATAATTGAAAATGATTATCTTAATTGAGGGATAATATTTTCTGTCAAAAGAACAACTGTAAATTAAGGATAATCATGTTTGAAGGAATGCCTTTTAGTAAATTTGAACTAAATTTTTATGCATTGAAAATAGTGCATATAGCTTACTTTTTATTTTTAAAAAATTTTAAGAATTTAGGAATTCGTTTAATAAAATTTAAGAGAATAAATATGTTATTAGAATGTGTTGTCTCATTATGAATATCATAATTTAATTTAGAATCTCTTCTTTAAGTTATCGAGGAATAGTTTTAATAAGATAAAATCGTATATTGAGATATAAAAGTTTGAATTATTAAATGATTAATCATATTGATATTAGTCACACTTTAAAAAGATATTTAGTTATAATAATCACAACTATTAAGTCAACGTGTGCGTGTGTATATGTAAATAAAATATTAAGGTTCTAACTAAAACATAACATGTCCCTAAATGAAAGATAAAAACTATAATGATTGTTGGAACAATTTTTAAATAAGAAAAGTTGGGCAACCATGTGTGATCTTATAAGCATGGCAAATATACAATGTTTTAAAAACTGAATTAAAAATTAAACCGATAAGATAAGAGGTTTCACGTTTAAAAGGTTAAACTTATACTGTCATAAAATCAATTAAAGATTAATTAAAATTAAAGAATTTAAAATATGATTAAAAGATATTTTCCTTATCTATCGAAAAATTTGAAGTTTAATTGAAAAAATATTGTCAAATGAAATTTAATTTAATTAACTAATAAGTTCTTGTAAACCATAATAATTTAATTAATTTTCATTTAATAATATTTTTTAATTAAACTTCAAAAATTTTTATTGATAAGAACAATCTCTTGCAATTATATTTAAAATCTTTAATTTTATTCAATCTTTAGCAAGTTTTATGAATGTCGATTGAATCTTTTAAACCTTAAACCTCTTATCTTACTAGTTTAACTTTAAATCTGGGTTTTAAAACATTGTCCTAAAATGCGCAAACTTTTGAGATTTTTTCAATTCAGTACCCAAGTTTTTAAAATTTTCAATTGAGTAACCAACCTTTTAAAACCTTAACAATTCAATTCAAAACATTAGTTTTTATTGATGTGATTAGTAGAAGGATATCTATGTAGCATTTAGTAGACATTCCACATCATTAAAAATGACCTTTTGAATTGAGTTGTTAACATTTTGAAAGGTTGGTCACCCAATTTAAAATTTTAAAAGTTTGGGAACTGAATTGAAAAATCTTAAAAGGTTAGACTATTATCTCTATTTGATATGGATGTAACTCACGTATCCTACAGTGCTTTGATTAGCACTTCTAGTTTTGATTTAGTCATAGTTTAGTTTATGTCACTATCTCACTCTCAAGTATTTGCTTTGTGTTGATTCCTTTAACACTTGATTCTTGCCTAAATCATTGTGAAAAAAAGGGTTGATTCTTATTCTTAGTTCCTTCCTTCTTGACTTCTAAGAATATGAGTTACTTGAATTTCTAGCAAGAAGTCGTTTATGTTCCATTTTCAACTAAGTACATTAGTAAATAGTAAATAATCTTATTTTGGATAAGTATATTAGTTATTTAGCTTGAATCATTTTATATTATTTTATAATTTTTAGCTTAAATATGTGACTACTTGCATCATTTTATATTATTTAGCTTGAATCATCTCACCATCCTGCATTGGGATCATATCCAATCACATAATAGGTTAAGAACATTCGAGATGTAACTTATATAAATGTGATGGTCAGCTTTTCCTTCTTGCACTGGTATGTATCCCTCCAACATTTTGTCTTCTTGCTTTAACCTTTGCACATAGTTATCTTTTTATTTTATTATTCTATTATTGTATTCTCGTAAAATCTTTTGTTGTTATATTCACTTATTCTCGCAGTTGAAGAAATGCAAATGCCAAGATTGTCTAGTAATGTAGCATCCGAGCTCTCTGGGCCTGCGATGCTAGGTACTGTGGTACCCTGGAACTATGGCCCAAGCGTACCAGGATCCGAGGAACTTTGGCCTAAGGGATCCGGCTACAGTACCCACAGTACAGTTCAGTACAGTGTACAGTCACTGCCAGTACAGTATCAGGTATTGTCCGCT
>JANIPN010000219.1:82227177-82239798 GCA_027478595.1 Erythroxylum anguifugum
CCCCTATGATTTTGTGGATAACCTAAAAACACACAAGGAGTTGAACGAGGTTGGAGTTTATGTATTGTAGGAGATGGAAAAAGGGGATAACATAAACAACCAAAAACCCGTAAATGTGTGTAAGGTGGATCACGATGATAAAGAAGTGTCGTAGGAGTAGAGAAAGCAAGAGTCTTATGTGGAAGAATGTTAAGAAGATAAGTTGCCATTTGTAAAGCATGATGCCAAAAGGATGGTGGCATGGAAGAATGAGAAAGAAGAGTTCGAATCATGTTATTTATGGTACGTATTTTTCTTTCTGCTTTTCCATTTTGTGAAGAAGTAAATGGACAAGAAAAACGAAAAAGCATGCCATTGTTGTGACAAAATTGCTTGAATGAATCATTATCATATTCTTTTCCATTATCACATTGAAAGCATTTAATGTGTCTTTCAAACTGAGTTTTGACAAGAGCACTGAAGGATTGAAAAATATTATATACGTGGGATTTTCGACCAAGCGGAAAAGTCCACAAAAAAATAGTGCAATCATCCAAGAAAAGAAGAATGTAGTCGGCGGTAATATTAGGGCTCTGATACTATGAAGGAAATCATCCGTGCCCTTTCTATTGATTTGTGAATTCCTTATATATAGATGGGTAGCGTTGATAGCGTTGACTAATTACAGCTGTACATCGAATTATAAAAAAATAAGATAAATACTATTTGCATAGTCTAACAATTTCAAATGGCAATGCTTTGTATATTGCCTGTTAATAGACGACCAATTAATGTTTGAATAAAACTTTTTTCTCATACCATCCTATTTTGTGGACTGACAAAAATCTCTCGGGCGATGTCACAATCTTGATAAATATTTCTTAATTAGTAATAAGAAATATCGGTAAAAAAAGTTTTGCATGATTCTTTCTACAATTTACTCTTATATCATCATGGAGAGCAACCAAAGTCCACATACCACCTAATTGACACATCGATGTAAATATTACATATTCAAGAACAACATATTAAAATTTTAGCTCAAATAGAAATCATTTATTTCTCTAAGTCTCTTACTGATGAAATCATATTTCCCCTCTTTTTCTTTTTGTTTTGCCGCTACCTCTCTATTTCTTTTATTTGACAACCTCCCACTTTTCTTTTTTAATCTTTCCTTCTTCTTTTTTTTTGACATTTTGTAAATGGTTGGTAACATAGAGAGCTTATTTTATGAGTACTTTTTTTATAATTAAATACCTTTGTGACGAAATTTTAAGCTTAGCTTCATATATTAATCTTCAACACAAGAATGAGGAGCATTATAATTCATAAGTTGAAACTTGATTATAATGGAATTGTTGAATTATAAGTCTTTGTTTTAATAGAAGCAGAACACTTAGCAACTTACTGTTATTTGATATGATGTAAATTGTAATAAATCAAATACGAAAAAAGAAATAAAATGAAGATGTCATTGTTTAATCTATGTTTTTTTTTGGCTAATTCAGATACTATGGCTTGTTTATAAATATGTGAAGGTCATTTTTATCAATCCAAAGTCCAAACACAAGTTGAATTTTATAAAGAATCTCCATCTACACCAACTTTTATATGTTTGATGCCATTGTTTGGTGGCATTAGTAATGAATTTAGTATGCTCGTAAAGGGTTGTGCTCCAGTAATGAAAGAACTGGTAACTAATTTCATGAGCTTGCTTGGCCAATGGGCTATTAACTTTTGCATTAATTCTAACTCGATGGTCTCATCCACTAGATGCTTTGCCGAACTAATTTGTTTTAATTCATGTGATACATATTTAATTATGTTCTTTTTTTTTCTTGAAGAAGAATTTTTTTAATCACAGTCTTATTTCAAGTGTTGGTAAGTTCAATTGTACAAATAAAATATTAAAATAAAAACACCACCTATGTTAGAAGAGTATAGATATTTTCACAATATCTATGTATTATACACATTAGAAAATACAAATATTATTCATAAAACATCTACCTAAAGCTAAATAGTTTATTGTATACAAGAAAATATTTAAATATGTGATAATTATAATAAATATTATAATTATTTTGATTCATCTATAAATACATATCCGTCTTCTTGTTCCATATATCAAGAAATAAATTCAAATAGTTAGAGAATGCTTTTATTATAAATCATCTTTTTACTCTTAAATAATATTTTATATGTTATATTCTTTCAATTTTAATTAACTTATGTTCTTACGTTATCCACCTAATCATTCCAATAAGTCGTATTAGAATCTAATTAGGGTGTATATATCTAGTTACCCTATGCTCCGTAGTTGTTATTATAGGTTGATCCTCTACATTAGAAAATGAGTAAGATATTATTCATTCTTTGAAAGTATTATATACTATTTATGTATATAATTATTATTTTCGTAAAATAGTGAGAGTTATCTTTTTTCATCAAGAGCTAAGGAGAAAGAAAAATAATAAAAGAGATATGACATTATCTTATAAATCTATACAAGGCTAAGTCACTCTACAATAAATTTTTTCTTAAGAGGAAACTTTATACTCTTCGAATATTGGAATCCACTTTGGCAACCAAGTAGATTAACAATTTGATTATTTTATTCTCTCAGCTTAGATTTTTAGGTTATATAATAAAGCCATACAAACATGTTGAACTTTCACTTCAAAGTTTACCTGATTCGTATAATCAACTTATCATCAACTTAACCAATAATATTCTTATAGACTACCTAGTCTTTAATAATGATCACAATAAGTTCAAGCCTTGATGATAAAAAGAGGAAGATCAGCAAAATGTTGTTTAAGTGGGAAATTAAATTATATTAGATTAAAATCAAGAAGAAAAAATAATTAAAAATGCTATAACTGTAATAAGAAAAGGTCATTTTCTAGAAAGGATTGTTGAAATTTAAATAAGAAAAATTCCAATCCTTAAGAAAAGTTTATATTTAATTCGATTGATGTTAATGATATTTGTTATGAAGAAACAATAATAATTGAAAGTAAGAAGTTACTACTTAATATATGTTTCTTCGACTTAAGAGTTACTTTTCGTATGACTTTCAGAAGAGAATGATTCCATGATTATGAACATATCTCAAGAAGATTTGTGTACATATATGATGATTATTCTCTAAATTTTGATATTGGAACCACCCAACTGAAGCTTTATGATGTCATAAGTTGGACTATTCGAGAGATATAACACATGAAGGGCCTTAAAGAGGTATCTGTTGTTTTTAGATAACTAGATGATCTTGGGTACAAAATAGAAATTATCAACAATATTTTAAAGATAATTCGAGGCAGACTTGTACCTTTAAAGAGAGAAAAGATATATGCAAACTTGTAAGTTAAAGAGAAAGCCATTGGTAAATGTAGCAATATTTAATTATTTAATACTTCAAGCAATCCAATTGAAAGATCCTCAATATTGTGACATCAAATTCTAGGACATATATCTAAACAAGAAACAAAGGTCCTTACTAAGGAAAGTTATTTTATAGACTCACAGAAATATCGCTAAACTTTGATGATAATTATGTTATGAGTAAGTAATATAGTGTGAAATTTAACACATTATATTCAAGAAGCAATGTTATTCTTCAATAGGTTCACTCTGATATGTGGAAAGCATCTCTTCCATCTTTAAGAGGAGTAAAGTACTTTGTCTCTTTCATTGATAATTATTTTAGGAAATGTTGGGTAAATCTTATCAAGAAGAAAGTATAAGTGTTTTCAGTTTTCAAAACACACATTGATTTGATTCTAGCAAAAAATTAAGTTCTTAAAGAAGGATAATGGAGGAGAATATACTAACATTTAATTTGATGTATTTTGTAAGCAAAAAGGCATCAAGAGACAATTTATTATTGTATACACTCCTCGATAGAATAACAAAGCAAATAAATAGAACATTATATTAAAGAAGAAGAGCAATGTTGAGAGCTAAATGCCCAAATAAGGCTTTCCAAGTAGAAGTAGTCAATATCACCTATTATATATTAAATCAGGTTTCATCAGTTTCAATAAAGTTGATGATACTTGTGGAGATATGAATTGAAAAACTGATGGATTGTTCTAACCTCCATGTATTTTAAAGTTTTGTGTATGTGATGAATAATGCAAAAAAAAATGAAGAAGCTAAATCCAAAAACTAGTATAACTAAGATATGTTGATAGAGTGAAAAGGTATTACTTGTGAGATCCTACTATTTGGAAGGTCATTTTAGAAGGGGCGTCACTTTTGTAGAAGAATTACAAAAGGAAGAAAAAGATAACAATATTTCAAAAAGAAGTTTAAAGACTACTTTACAAGTGGAAAAGAAACTTTAAACTTATTTTAAACCAACACTAGCGTAATATATTGGATAACTAGCTGAGTCTGAAGCTTTAGAAGTTTATTGATTTGATTGTATAAAAGACTACTAAATTGATTTTTAGATTATGCAATTATTAAGTGACAGTTTCATCACAATTGCTTATTGCTTAAGCTTTTGTGTGATGCCAACTTAATTGGTTTTATATATTCACTAATACACCTCCTCAAATGAAAGCCCTTTGGGCTTGAAACTTGCACAGATCCACTCTACCTTGTGCTGAATACTAGGTGGGTGGTAGGATTTGAACTCACGACCAATTGGTTACAAAGGCTCTGATATCATGTTAAATGATCGTTTCACCACAATAACTTGAGCTTTTGTGTGAAGCCAACTTAATTAGTTTTATATATTCACTAACAGTAATAAAGATTAGAGTGTAAAATAACATAGTACTTTTAATAGAAGATAGAGAGTCATTAATTCTTTGAGAAGCACTTAAAAGTTTAAATGCCTCTCAATGAATAGTAATAACGTAGAAAGAAAGTCGAACAAAAATGAAACTTGAGAACTTGTATCATTATTATAAGAAAAGGGGTCAAATTTCAATTAATAAGTTTTCAAAATCAAGTAGAATGGTAATAATCAAATTTAGCGACATTATGCAAGATTGGTAGTGAAAGGATATGCTTAAAAAGAAGGGATTGAATTCCATAAAATATTTGCTTTTATGGTTCAAATTAGTATAGTCAAAGTAGTCTTGTTAATTTGTATTATGTTTGACTTACATCTAGAATAATTGGATGTGATAAATACTTTTCTTCATAGAGATCTTGACGAAGAAACTTATATACTCTAATTAGAAGGTTTTGAGGAGACAAAAACGAACTTAATTTGTAGGTCAAACAAATCTCTATATGGTTTAAACATGTGTTGAAATGTTGGTATAAAAATTTTAGTTCTTTCATCATTAGCCTTGTATACAACATATTTAATGCAAACCTTTGTAGATATTTTAAAAAGGTTGGTGAAAATGATTTTAATATCTTGATGTTGTATGTAGATGATGTGTTAGTTACAAGTCTAAACAAAGATCATATTAAAGAATTGAAGGAAAAATTAGCTAAATTCTTTTGAAATAAATGACTTGAGATGAACAAAAAGATTTAGAGATCTAGCAAATTCACCGGACATGAAAAATAAAAAGATTTGGACTTGCTTAGAAAACTGCTAATATGCAAAGTTGTAAGCTAATTTCTACCATTGTCTCTGCCAATTTCAAGTTATCATATAGTATATAGTATGAGCCCGACTATGGCAATGAGAGGATGAATATCTCTAAGTATTGTATGCATCTCTAGTAAACAGTTCAATGCTTGTCATGATTTGAATAAGGACAGAAAGTACACATGATGTAGAAGTAATTAGTCACCTGCATGACAATTTTAGGGGATCAGATCTTTTGTTCCGGTTAATCAATTCTTACCTTCTTCCGTTAAATCTCATCTACAAGTTTATACGAGGTCCACACAAATATGTGAACTAAATTAAGTGGCACAAGATTAGAACACCCTAATAAGAACATGGTGCTCCAACCTAATTCTAGCAGCGGACGTTAGATTATTGTAACGAGGACTTTAATTCCAATTATATTTTTTGTCACATAACATTAGTCAATTTTTTATATTCTCACTTGATTTTAAGACTCCTAAATTTGACAAAATTTACATTCTTTAATATCAACAAATAATTTTAATTCTGAGCAATTTAATTTTTCACTAATAAAGTATTACACTTGTGTTCCAAGTTTGTGAAATACACACACGCAGCCCTAATAATCTTGAGATATGGGCGTCATACATACCCATATCAGAAAGAGATCAGCAAAATGAAGTCATATTTGCAGCAACTCCAGTATTACGATGTCCATTTCCTCTAACGTCGACTTATGATATTTTATGACAAACGACACCTCGACCACTGAATTAATATATATAAATTCCTCTTCTACGCATGTACTTCTGGTAGTTAGTACGTTTTGCTTGGGATAAAATTGCTTCAAAAGGGGTTTCCTTACTGTTCTTGTATGATCTATATTTGATGTGATAACAAAAGAAGGGAAAGCGAACTGTAGCACACATTTGACTCCACAACGACAGCTGCGGTTTCTTTGCTTTGTCAACAAGCAATACAGCTTAGGAGAACCAGAATTCTTTTTCTTACTGATATTAGGAGTAATCCCGCATCTTAAATCTTTGTGTCTATCTGAGATTGATTAATTATTACAGATCAACTACATTCGGTTAATATCTTAAAACTCTGAAGCTTAAAAATTTAGTATGCAAGTAATTGCCGGGACTGTGAAAGCTTTAGGTTGGTAATATATCAGCTAGCATGCAAAATAACAATAAACAGAAACGTATTATAATTCTATTCATGGAACATAAGACGTAGGATTCTTATTCTAATGAGAGACGGGGATGTTTGACTTGAACAGAAAGGTGACGGAAACTGCACTCTAGCCTTGTTATAGACCAAGTATAATAAAACTATACAGTCACCTAATCAACCCAACACCCTGTCTCTAGTATCTATATATATATGCTAGTCTACAAGCTATATTGAGCACAGTAGCACTCAAAGCTAGCAACTTCTTAGGATCAAGGGCTCGTTACAATCCTAGCCCTTCCTGTGATCAGATAAGTTACAATAAGACAGGATGGGAACATCACCAGCATTTGCTGCACTTTCTGTCTTCTTATTTGCCACCTTGTTTCTTCTTCCCCAGTCTTCATTTGCCATCACCAGGCATTATAAGTTAGACGTATGTGCTATATTAGCTAGATGAGTGTAGGGTTTCACTTTCGATAGTTGTCATTTCTCTATTTTTTTTCATGTGCTCATACGCCACTGAAAATTTTCAGATTTCGTTGCGCAATGTCTCACGCCTTTGCCACACTAAGAGCATGGTAACCGTCAATGGACAGTTTCCAGGGCCTCGCATTGTAGCTAGGGAAGGTGACAGACTTGTTATTAGAGTGGTTAACCACATCCAAAACAATATAACCATTCATTGGTAAGGAACATTACCGTTCGCCATATATACTGCAATTGTATCCTGTAGCTAACTCGCAATTTTCATATTGTTTCAATGATTGAGACAGGCATGGAATTAGACAGCTTCAAACTGGGTGGTCCGACGGACCAGCATACATAACTCAGTGTCCTATACAAACTGGACAAAGTTTTGTGTATAACTATACCGTTGTGGGACAAAGGGGTACCCTTTGGTGGCATGCTCATGCTTCATGGCTAAGATCATCTGTCTACGGTCCTCTGGTCATTCTTCCCAAACACGGCGTACCATATCCATTCGCAAAACCTCACAAGGAAGTGCCAATCGTTTTTGGTAATCGACTAATTATAAATAGGCTTGAATATACATTTTTCCCTGTAGCAGCCCAAAATGGTGACGTAATAGCAACATTTAAATTGCAGGGGAGTGGTTCAATGCCGACCCTGAGGCAGTAATTAGCCAGGCACTTCAAACCGGAGGAGGACCAAATGTCTCTGACGCCTATACCATTAATGGACTTCCAGGGCCACTTTATAACTGCTCAGCCAAAGGTAGAAAACTCGATTTTAGTAACCAGCTACAGCTGTGTAAACCATCTCGTTTCCCTTCGCAATTGAAGCATTTTTTTTCCTCCATTTTCTTTCACTTGCAGATACTTTCAAGCTGAAGGTAAAGCCTGGCAAGAATTACCTTCTTCGAATCATCAACGCAGCACTGAATGATGAGCTCTTCTTTAGCATAGCAAAGCACACACTAACCGTTGTTGAAGCTGATGCTGTTTATGTAAAGCCTTTTGATACAGAGACAATCCTCATTGCTCCAGGACAGACCACAAATGTTCTATTCAAGACCAAACCTCAGCACCCAAACGCCACATTTTTCATGACTGCTAGACCTTATGCAACCGGCCAAGGAACTTTTGACAATTCTACTGTTGCTGGTATCATGGAATATGAAACATCAGCCAAAACCCGTCAATCAGGGTTCTCTACCAAACAACTTCCACTGTTTAAACCAAATTTACCAGCTCTAAATGACACTCAATTTGCCACAAAATTTACTGGCAGACTCCGCAGCTTGGCGGATGCACAGTTCCCTGCAAATGTGCCTCAAAACGTTGACAGGCAATTTTTCTTCACAGTAGGCCTTGGAACAAACCCTTGTTCCAAAAATAAAACCTGCCAGGGACCAAACGGAACAATGTTTGCAGCTTCTGTCAATAATGTATCTTTTGTATTGCCAACCACAGCCCTTCTCCAAGCTCATTTTACCGGTCAATCACAGGGTGTTTATGCTCCATATTTTCCAATAACTCCATTATCTCCATTCAATTACACTGGCAACCCACCAAACAATACAATGGTTAGCAGGGGAACAAAGTTAGTGGTTCTTCCTTTTAACACTAGTGTGGAGATCATTATGCAGGATACCAGCATCCTCGGTGTAGAAAGTCACCCTCTTCATTTGCATGGATTCAACTTCTTTGTCGTCGGCCAAGGTTTTGGGAACTTCAATCCCAAGAAAGATCCTTCAAAATTCAATCTTGTTGATCCCGTCGAAAGAAACACTGTAGGTGTTCCTTCTGGTGGGTGGGTTGCCATAAGGTTCCTGGCCGACAACCCAGGTTGGTATATACACATTATACACTATGCAAGCAATTCAATTCTAAGTAACAAGTCAATGTCATAACTACACAACCTGAGGATATACATTTCCAACAATAATAAAAGCTAAGAAACCTGGATTATTTATAATTATATGCGGTTTTTAAGTTAAAAAAGTAGTGTTTGATGTTTATTGACGAGGTGAGGGTATGGCAGGTGTGTGGTTTATGCACTGCCATCTGGAAGTGCACACAAGCTGGGGATTGAAAATGGCATGGCTTGTCTTGGATGGAAACCTTCCCAATCAGAAGTTGCTTCCTCCTCCAGCCGATCTTCCCAAGTGTTGATTTCTCCAGAGCTCAAACTTCAAATAAGTTTTCTTATTGCGTATTGTCCCTCCTAATGGCTTTTGTAACTCATTTTATATTTTTGTGATGCGTTGGTTTAGAAATGGAGAATTGTTGAACATTCTGCTGTTAACATAAGTGTGTGAGAGGCTTCAGTAAAAAATAGATTAGACGGCGTTCATTGAAATTTTAATGTTGTTTTTACCTCCAATACAAAGAAAAACGTTTATCTCAGTTTCACTTATAAGTTTGGAAACTTCTTGTTCGTAAATATAAATGATTCATATTTTATTGTAATAACCTAATATCAATTAAATAACAAGAAATGGAAAAACTAGGAGTTGATATTGATTAACAAAATCACTGGTTCCATGTTTAAGAGTGAGAACATCTGCTTAAGTTGCAACTCGAGCAAAAATAAAAAGGAGTCAAATTGGAAAACTATTCATTTGGAAAATAAGTTACATGTACATAAAAAAACAATTCTAATTTCTAAAGTCAAATAAAACGCATACTTATCGAGAATGTGTAGGCCAATCACGTAAACCATACATCATGCTGTTGTTGCCTAGATTATAAATCCTGAAGCCTTGGAAAAGCTACCGTATAAACACCTGGACTCTGCCTCCAAAGTTCCAATTTTGATAATGTGATACACAAATAATTTACGTGGAATGAAAAGTAAATAAATTTCAAGGCAACCCCATCCACCATAGATGAAATATATTAGAGTACAAGCAATATATTAGAGAGGAGAAAACAGGAAGTAGAAGGTACAAAACTTATAATATGTTTCACATATTCTAAAGCCTAAAGGTATAAAATAGGCAGAAGGCTATTTCACCATTTTACAGACAAAAGTCCTGACATGTAAACTGAACGAGTTTATGCTTCCCTATTTACACACAATGCTTAAGAGCCTACAAGAAGACAAGCCAACAATTGAAACCTAAAAATTTCATAGCTGAAGGCTCATCCATATGAAAAAGAACATGACACAGATCATGAAACTCGAAAAGATTACTAAATAAAGGGAGAAGTATCTCTATTTCTTTTGCAGTTTGTGTACTGTAAGGTAATCTGGTCGGAAATGATCATGAGCTAAGCCAAGTTGCGTTCACGCATTAAGGTCTCTATCTTTTCAACGTCTTCCGGGGCATCAACACCATGAGCTTCATGGTTAACTTTGATCACCTGCAACATGTCGAGGGGGTCAAACATATGTAGAGCAATTAATATAACTAAATCTATAATGGTAAGCCTTCCAGAAATTTAATTTTGCCTAGCAGATTGTGTAAGTTCAGCAATGAAGATTGATGTTTTAAGCAAAAAAAACCTGGTTAGTTTAACTCAATTTTGGGGCAGCTTCATACGTTATTCCGACTAACTTGCAAGTGAAGAGAATCTAACATGTGACAAAAGTTGTGTCATCTCCTTGGATTTTCCAGAGAAATCTGGCACCAAATGGAGTATTAACTATCTAGTATTTGTGACAGCCACATGATTCACATCATGAGAAAGAGATCTCGTGAATGGTGCTTGTTAAACCTCTAGACAGCAGATTGAAATTCTTAACAATATCTTTCAGATATTAAGGTACAATATTTCACACAATTAAAAAGAAAGGAAACATAAACAGGTACACTTACAGTTCTTAGAATGGTTGAAGATCTGTAAGATCTTTTCAAATTCCAAATAAAACAATCCAGAATTTACAGTAAGGAAAATACTCTAAATAACCCTGATAGAACAGGAGAAGAATCTCGACCAACATCCCTGTTTAACCAGGCCTCCCAAAGAGTTGACATATTATCAATAGGACAAACTGATGGCAACAGGCTTTAGCCAGATGTATATCTTGTTTGGACACTTGAACATTGAGAATACCATGCTTTTAAAACTAGAAAAAGTCAGCCGGAAAAAAGAGGGCAAGGTAAGGTTAATGAACCTTCATTTTGTAACCATTCTCAAGGACTTTAAGCTGTTCCAGATCCTCTTCCAGTTGCAGAGGAGTTGGTGGAAGTTCTGGATATATCTTCAGAAATTTTGAATCATAGCTCTGTTTGGGTATTACGAACCGGTGTCATACATGTTGAGCATGATAAATATAATGGGTAATGTGCAACGAAAACAACTAAGCAACCATCATAGTCAGTCAGAAAAAAC
This sequence comes from Erythroxylum anguifugum, assembly GCA_027478595.1. Classification (NCBI taxonomy): domain Eukaryota; kingdom Viridiplantae; phylum Streptophyta; class Magnoliopsida; order Malpighiales; family Erythroxylaceae; genus Erythroxylum; species Erythroxylum anguifugum. Next base: position 82,238,686 of record JANIPN010000219.1, read on the forward strand.
ATGGGAGAGAAGAAAACGCCAATTCTGTACCTGTATTCCAAGATGAAGCAAATATGGAAACTGCGGATTGACTTCTCCGAATCTGTATCAAGTTGGAGATCATGCACCAAATATTTTAAATAAGGAAATTATTGAAGACAACCTGATAAAAGGCAACCCAATATGCAGATACTTGAAACTTACTTGTTATAGGGAATTAGTCCCCTTGAAAAATAGAGAGCATAGCCGCGATTATCCACAACGCATTTCACTCGATTGGGGTCATATGCATCTTCAGGTTTTAACGATGTCACAGCAGTGCTAAACACTGCATCTGGAGTTGCCTGCATTCAGAGAGTTAATTGCAACAACTATTCAAGGTTCCTATAAAGTAAACAAGTAATAAATTTTCATCAAAATTTCAAGAATATATTTAGTTCAGAAGAAACCTCTCTGGATAAAGAAAAGCTGGAAAAAATTGATCTAAAGTATTTTTATAACATCCACTCACATCACATGGTTATATGCTCCAAAAATAAAAACATCACCTGCAGGGCTTTAACAATTCCATCAATTATCTCAGGATCAAGGAGAGGCTCATCACCCTGAATGTTAACTACAACATCATACTTCTTTCTCAACTTTTGAAGTGCTTCATTGCACCTTTCTGTACCTGTACAATATAGATAATTGTTAGTGTCGGCAAAATTCCATTAGAGGCACGGAATAAGCAAGAACATTAACCAAATAATGCACCATTTTGACAAGATTCAGATGTCATTATCACATCAGCACCAAATCCTCGACAACAGTCTGCAATCTTTTCATCATCTGTTGCTACCACTGTATTTCCAATAGCCAGTCAGTGAGAAAAAATTAACAAATAGAAACACGCAAGGAAAATGCCAGGACATATGGATTTTAGCTAGAATGTTGACAAGATTGCAACAAAGAAGATGATTGCAGCTTTATTCTTCAGAATATGAAAAGTGGAAGAAATGGAACATCACCCTCCAAAAAATCTAACCAACCAAAGAGAAAACAGAAAAGAAAAGGCGAAGTACATGAATGCAGAAGAACAGAATATTAACACTTTAAAGAATCATGTTCCAAAAGACAAAAAAATTACTTTAC
>JANIPN010000219.1:82276035-82289511 GCA_027478595.1 Erythroxylum anguifugum
TATGCATGAATGTATGGTAATTAAGCTTCGTTCGCTTCCGCAAGTTATGTATCTCATTTGTTCCGAGGGCCCAAAGGTCCTCGATTGTGGATTCTGTTCCGAATAGTTGGGGCTCCGGGGTCGGGTCCCAACAATATATATGAAGAGTTTAACGATAAATTATTTTTTTGAAAAATTTAAAATTCGAAGGTTTTATTATCATTTTTTAAATTTAAACTATAATTATAACATTAATGGAAATTCAATTTTTTATAATTAACCATATTTTTATTTATAAACTAATTTATAGAGGTTGAAGATATGCTACAATATTATGAATTTCATAAAGCTTGAAGCATTCTTATCAGACGATCTCTTCAATTTTCTTAGTAATTAATTAAAATATAGCGAAAGAGGAGATTTTTATCATTTCTTTTATTGTTAAAAAAATTCAGTAAAAAAATAAGTTTTCAAATTGTATTCGTTGTATGTAGAAGATACGCAGTTGCTCGATTTGGGATGCAGCTATAAAATCAAAGAAAGCAACTCCTATTGAAAAGGATATATTTTCTCATAGCCAAAAATTACGAAGTGCTCCTTACTTCTTGAATAAGGTTCCAATTTAATGAATTTGATTCAAACTTTTAACTTTTTGAATAATTTTAATAAAAATATTATTCTATTTTAATTGTGGATGGTTTAAAAAAAGAAATAAACGATGAAGGCAATATGATTTTTTAACGAAGATATGTAGATTTAAATTTATTAAAAAAAACTTCATTATAAACGGAATTCTTGAACAAGAAATAAGCTTAAGGAGGATTTTTTTAATTTAGGACTTGTTTGATCGAGGGTTTACTAATGGAATGGAATAAAATGTAATATTATTCCATCGTTTGAGAGGAGATCTTATAATAAAATGGGATGGAAGAGGAGGGTTTTATATTACATCTCATTCCATCTTAAACAGTAAAAATGAAAAAACCTCCAATTTGAAGGGTTTATGATGAAATATAAAATGATACACTATATTATATTAGAAACCCTTCATCCAAACAATATTTTACTGTATTATATTATGAACACTTTCATCCTTCCCAAACAACAATTTTCTAGTATTACATCTGTTTACATTCAATTCCATTCCATTAAAAAGATTACGTCCAACTAAACATAGTCTTAATAGATTTCTCAAATATTGAGACTAATTTTCTCTAAAAAGACCAACTTTTAATTTAATTTTAAAAAAAATCTCCTTTTAAGAAACAATTTAAAATTTTAAATAAAAATTATTGAATAAAAAAGGTTCCTTTCCTTTTATTTTGCATGAAACATAAATCAAGTTTTAAGTATTAAATTACGCTATAAATTATTTAATAATAATTATGAATAATTTAATTTAATCTCTATAATTAATCTAAATTTTAAATAATTTCAATTTAATAATTACTTAACAAATATAATTTAGATTTAAGATGTCTTCAAAATATATAAATATCAAATAAATTTACTTTAATAATTAAAAATATATTAACAAAAATATTAATTAATTAATTAATTTTAACTTATTTAATTATTTATTTTAATAAATATAATATTGTTTATTGTTAATTTATTAATAAATTTATATAAAATTAAAAATAATTGTATTTAATTAATAAAATTAATTTATCTTTAAATTTTCAAATATATAATTATTATCAACGATAAAATATAGTTAAATAAATATTAATAATTGAACATCATTTTGTTTTATTTAAAAATAAGAAGTGAAAATTAAACATCACAACAAGCACAGTGCACTTAGTAATGCGTTGAAAATCAGCTGGAAGTTGTAATTCATTGTTTCTTTTTGATCAATTTAGCTATCTATAGACACTTCAGTAGATATTGATTACAGTGACCCGTTGTAATGGTGTGATAGCTTTTATTATGATTAATATAATTTCCTTCTTTTTTTTTTAAAGGTCACCCAATTTAACTAAAGTGGTTATTTTAGGAACAATAATGTTAAAGATGTATCAAAAAAGGACGCAGTACGAAATATGTTAGGTAAGACATATATAATGTGTAACATAATTTCATTTCTATCGAATTAATAATTTTAAAAAGTAATCACAACTATCTAACAATAACTTAATAGACCCAAAATTAAAAGATATAAATAAAAAAAAGGTTTAAAACCAAAGTAGATATTTCATGATATGAACATGTGATCCTAAAACGAACTTAGAAACATACAAAATCTAGAATTTTTACATCTATTTTAATTTAAATCGATCACTATGTATTTGTTAAATTAATAAAGCTGCATCGCTATCATACTCGAAAGAGCTTTCAAAAGAGAAGGGAAGGCACCCTTAACGCACTTCACCCCTTGTTACCTTGCATCTTTCTCACAAGCTAGGGTTTACGAGGCAATTAAATATTTCTCTTCTGATGGTCATGAAAATTTTCCAATATCTACATCTCATCACTCGCATATACATATCTTTCCTTTTATGTCCAATAATGGACCTGCCAATTCAATTAAAGTAGATCATTAGACCAAGCATTTGTTTATATTTTAATGAGAGAAGTTAAATGCTCCAGCTCTTAACCTCACTTTACTACAAAATAGCAAGTACTCAAATTGATCTAGGTCTAAACGTTTGGACCTTCTTGACAGTCACACCACCAAAAATTCCACCAAAATAACGAGTGGGGACTAGCCACCGATTTCCATGAAAACGACATGTTTCTGCTAATGATTTTGGTGAGGAAAAAAATTAAAAGTTACTCAATTAAAAAGGAATAGAGATTACTTGATGATCAGAAAGTTGGAAGTCGACCGAAAATGGTCAAAGAATAACATCAGATTTTTGGGGAAGCACACAAAACCAGCGATTGATCGATACTTGACGCATGTGGGTATGTGGGTATGGTTCAAAGTGCAAAGCATGCCTGAGTCACTGATGACATAAGGACGGCGAAGCCGTATGGGTAGAGAACATCCATGTAAGGCTGTTCTTCATTTGAGATGTCAACTTTTTGAGTGTCAAGGTTTGCCACTTGGACAAGCAATTGTTGAAGCGCACACAACCAATCTTGTCATCACGTTCGCCCTTCATGCCTCTCGACAGCTCCAGCAAAAAAAATTGAGTCCATGTTCTCTTAATCTGCAACATATTTTTTTTAAAATAAAACTAAAATTTATACCGATAAAACAAAAAATTAAGATTTAAAAGATTCAGCTGATATTAAATCATCGTAAAATCAGTTAAAAATAGTATAAAATTAAAATTTTTAAAATATAATTAAAAGAGATAATCTTTATCTATCTAAGAATATAATATTGAAACATTTTGCTACTGTTTGTATTAGAAAATGATTAAAACTGTAATTTAGGACATAAGTATGCACTTAAGAATATGAACTAGCAAATTAGATCACGTACCTTCAAGCTAAATTCGTCTTATGGTAAATGCTCTCAGAATAAAAAACACAAAATTATTAGAGCTTTGTATATGACTTTAAACCTAGTTTTCTACAATTATTCATAGCTTAAAGCATATCTTCACCTTTCAGCCATGTGTCAGAATCCGAACATTAAATATTCCAAAGAGGAGATTATGTCTTAACGAATTCCATTTTCATGTTCCCAGTCAAGCAAAATCTGATTACAAGTCTGGAATATGTTTCCTATCCAAGAAAGAAAAATATACCATAAGGACTAACAAACACTTGGTCTAATGTCAAGTGGCATTGATGCCTTTGTCACTGACTTGCTTCCTTAATAATCGTATATTTTCACTAGTGTAAGTCACGCATTCAATGTGTGCCAATCAGTTTTTTAATGCACGACTTAACAATAGACGGTGAGAAGATGTGTCATACGCTAAATTCACGAGTTAATAATGAAAAGATGCCTCGTCAGTTCATAAAATGTTTCCTAATTAAAGAATTGTGTATTTATAACAATATTCTTAGAAAATACACGAGGATTTTATAACAAACCATCATGATAAACTTAATGTAGCTATGTTTTTGTATATTTTATCGAAAAATATGTTTTTAGATATACATAGTCATTGATCGCACGAGAGAGCCAATAAAATAGTATGAAATTACTTTGATTCAAGTCGCTTTTATGGAAAGGAAAGAACGGACACTTGTCAAGGTTTGGGTGAGAAAAATGAAGATAACTTCACCGGCATTTTTCAAACAAAAAATCTCCGGGAGTAAATATCACAACTCTCTAAAAAGTTTATCAAAGATTAATAACAAATGCACTCTTCAATTTTAACCAACAAATCAATATGAGAATAAAAAACTTAATAACAAAACAAACACTAAGATTTACGTAAAAAAAGTCTCCAGTGTAGAGAGAAAAGCTACGGGTCAAACCAACAAACAAATCCACTAAATTTAAATAAGAATTTACAAGCTTTAATCTCAAGTAATTGACCATTACTTAAACAATATCTCACTTCACAACATCAAGTTATCTCACTAAGTTTTAGGATTGAAACTATAGTTGATACATCAATCAATAAACTCTCAAACCAATCCCTAAAATATAATAAAAAAGAATGAGAATACTTTTCTACTTGCTCTTTCTCTATTTTTCCTCACTTTTTTTTAATTTTTTGGCCGCACACTATCATTAAACTTACGTCATTTCTCTTTTATTTTTTGAAATAGGTTTTTTTACACCATACATGGTCACATACACTGTCTCTTCCAACATCACCTAAGTTACATATATATATATACAGTTACAGAAGATTGTTTATGTTATAAACACTAGTGTGTACACAATTGTGCCCCCTAGGAGGTGGTCCGTTGGTGGAAATGTCCTGTATTCGATTCCCCCTACCTACACTCTCTCGATCGAGCCTGTGGAATAGGGCTTACCTAGTACCGAGTACCTGATTGACGTGATTTACAGGCTATTGCGTCAATCCGGAGGTTTATCCAGTGCGCATCCAAAAGGTAGCGGTTACGGGTTCCTCCGTTTAAAAAAAGTGTACACAATCGTGTATGTCTTCATCCTTCACATCATTTAGCACAAGGTTATAGAAACTTACACGATTGATTCACTCGGCCATGTATCATGAAAATAAAGAACACAGGCGTGTAACACCCTATACAACTATGTCTTTCCAGAAAAGCATCCTTCTTGTCTTCACTCATTCGTCATCCCCACAAACTATAAAAGTGTTAACGATCACAGAAAGTCTCAAAATAGGGTTGGACACTCAACAATCTCCTCCTCCAGCCCAATTATGGGGAAGACCCATTATGCTTACTACAAAGCTCATGCTCGCTTCCGAGAACTACTTTAGTTAACATATCAACATCATTTATGTTTGTGTGAATCTTCTTCAATATCAATTGTTACTCTTCAATTACGGACCTCAACTAATGATATCTAACATCTATGTGCTTTGTACAAGAATGATACATAGTAATTTTGCTCAAGTCAATAACACTTTAACTATCACAAAATATTAAATAGTTTTTTTGCTTCACATCCAACGATTGAAGAAATCTTAAGCTACACACTTTTATAACTTAGATTGTCATGAAATGACTCCCCTTATAAACTTAAACAGAAAACCTGAAGTGGATTTTTTTCCATCAAGATCTCCACCCATATTTGCATTTGTATAAACTTCTAGAATTGGCTCACCATCACCAAAACACGAACTCCACTTTGATGTACCTCTTAAGTATCTTAAATTTTATTTTACCGCTTCCTAGTGAACCTTCCTGCGATTAGACAAGTATTTACTCACTAACCCAACAACCTGTGCAATATCTAGTTCTATAAACACTATTGCATATATCAGAGACCTGACTGCAGATGAGTAAGGAACAGAAGATATACAATCTTTCTCCTTTTCTATTGAGGGATATGCACGCTTACTCAACTTGAAGTGCGATGCTAGTAGTGTGCTAACTAACTTTACATGCTTCATATTGAACTTTTATAACACCCATTATAAATATCTTTCCTGTGATAACAATAGTTTCCTACTCTTCCTGTCCTGAGTTATTTCTATGCCTAAAATTTGCTTTATAAGCCCCAAATCTTTTATATCAAAAGATTAAGACAAATCCTCCTTCATTTTTTGAATTCATCCAATATCTTGACCTACAATCAACGTATCATCAATATATAGAAGAAGAATGATGAAATTCTCACATGTGAATTTCTTAAAATAAACACATAGATCGGCATAAGTTCGCTTGTAACCATAGCCAAACATTAAGGAGTTAAACTTCCAATACCAATATCGCGGAGCTTATTTTAACCCATATAAGCTTTTCTTCAACTCATAAACTAGATTTTCCATGCCTTTAACTTTGATACCTTTTGGATGCTCCATGTACATCTTCTCTTTCAAATCTTTATGCAAGAAAGCTATTTTAACATCTAACTACTTGAGTTTAAGATCTAAATAGGAAGTCAAACTCAATACTGTTTAAATTAAGGTCATCTTAACTACTAGTGAGAAGATTTCATCAAACTCTGTACCTTTCTTCTTATTGAACCCTTTCATCACTAGCCTTGCCTTATGCTTCAATGACTTATCACCATCTTTTTTTTAATCTTAAACACTCATTTGTTCTTCAGTGCCTTTTTTTTCTTTTGGAAACTTCACAAGTTCATATGTATCATTCTCCTTTAGAGAGTTCATCTCTTCCTCTATAGCTATAAGCTAAAGATTTTTGTCTTTACAAATACAATCTCTTGCACATTCGCAGGCACCTCCTTAACAATAACAAATATATATTCTATGCCCAGATATCTTATAGAAGGTCTTTTCTCCATTGTCGACTTTCAAAATTGTATATTATTAGCTGTTGGATCTAATTGCTTCCCTACTAATTATCCCTAATGACTTCATCTTCAACATTTCCCGGGTATGGTTCGTGTAACTTATCATTACCAAGTTGCACTTGATCACCATTAATATGTATTTTGTCACGCACTTCATCTCCTTCACTTGTAGACTGCTCAACAATGGTAGAAATATCCCGGAAGAATTAATAATACTATAAGATGAGCTACTATATGTAACTTTATCTCCTATCAAAAGATCTGCACCTCTCTTGTGCTCCTAGAATATCACATCTTTGCTCTTGACTACTTTATACTTCTTTGGTTCATAGAATCTAAAGCCAAACTGATCATCACAATAACCAACAAAGATGCAAGGTATTTCCTTGGAGGCAAGCTCCTGTATATGCATGTTTAAATTCTTTATAGCCAAATACTCTCAGATGATGATATATGAGATCTTTACCTGTATACACTTTATTAGGAATCACAAAATTTAAGGAAACTGGTATTGTTTTCACCTGCAACCAAATTTAAAAAGAAACCAACTTCCTGCAATACAAATTAATATAGTAGTGGAAAGTAGGGATCGCTCCTACAAGAAATTTTTAACAACAAAGGCTATACGAGTTTAAAACTAAAACAAATGGGGGGTTTTGGTTCATGTAATTTAAGAAATTAAAAATAACAAAAAATGAAATTAAAACGAAAATATTCAGATCTGAAAATTTAGTAAACAAACCTTGATTTCGGGTCACCGACGTTATCACACTAATGTGGATCCTTGATATAAAATTTAGTTCATCAACAAACATTCATTGGGTGATGTTTTCTCTAAGTGTAAATGAATAGAAACATGTATTCTAAGCATTTCTATTAATCATCAACTTAGATATGATCTTAAGTTCAATTGAGTAATAGCTTTAAAAACTAAGAAATCAATGAATAAGACAACACATGTACGACATGCATTTAATCAAGATGAGTTTCTGCATAGAATTTCCAACTCTAACGTAAAGATGGTAATTCTAATTGCTACTTGTGATTAGCAAAATTGAATATCATATTTTACTAATCTAGCTATTAAACAAATTAATTCCTAGTTGTGCATCTTAGAAATCAACCAATTCAATCATAAAAGTAATTCAGAAGTCATACAATATTCATCAACAAAACAAACTTTATTGGAACATCTCACACATAATATATGATAACTCGGTTTCCCTCAACTAAAAAAAGGGATTTAGCTACTCATAACAAAAGTAAAAATCAATACAGAAATAGCCAATTGTAAAGTCTCCATCCCTGGTCTTTCTTAGAAAATCCAAAAACTCCTAGAGAAAATACTGCAGAAATTGAAGGACCTAATTATGGCTGACCAAAAATAAGAAGAAAAACTGCAGAAATTAAAGGACCTAACTATGGCTGACCAAAAACAAGAAGAAAAACTGCAAAAAAAATCTACAGAAAAACGTAAACACTATCTCTAAATGTGACTGACGTGAAGCAGAAGAAGAATGCAGAAAATGTCAAACTACTCCTAATGAAAAAGCTGCAGAAAAGCTACAGAAAATGTAAAACTATCCTATAAAAAAAATTTGCGTGAACAGTAAAATTCTCCCCCTTTATGCTTTTCTATCCCTCCGCTCTCTCATTTTTCGTGATCTTCAGCAGATAATCTATCCCCCCAAATTCAGATGGTCGATCCTCATCAATAATGATGCAATCTTATCATAAAAATCTGAAGTGCATCAGATCTGCATTCAAAAACAGATCTTGTAAATAATTTTTGTCCTTACACGTGCCCACGCTTAGTCACTAAATTTACTGTCAATCTGGAATTTTCGGATTATCTTTGCTTCCTTTGCATCTTTTTGATTCAATTTCATTTCTTAAATGTTGAAAATCATCTGAGAACAATTAAGAAACAAATCCATCAAATTTGAATAATAATTTCAACACATTAAAGAGACTTAAATACAAAATAAGCATAAATTTACAACTTAATAGAAACTAAGAGAGTTTGGTTAATCAAATAGATTGCAGTTCAAACTGCTTCACCCCAAGACGTCTTTGGTAACTTGGACATTTTGAGCATGCAACGAACTTCTCCTCAATTGTTATTTTCATCCTCTCAGCAACAACATAATGTTGTGGAGTACCAGGTTCAGTCTTTTGATGTCTATTGTTGTACGAGGTACAGTAATCTTCAAACACCTTAGAAGTATACTCACCTCCATTATCTGTTCGCAGAAACTTCAGCTTCCTCTCAGCTTCTCTTTCTACCATGATATGAAACTTCCATAGATATGACAAAAGGGCCCATGCCTTGTCAAAAAATGATCACAAGAATTAATCGATAAGGTGTTTTTGATGGGGACTAAAGGATTTACCGGCCAACAACTTTAATCTCTTCTCACTTACGTGTTCCAATTGTCGATGCCACAAATTTAGAGAAGTTTCCTTTTCAACTATGTATACTTCTCCACCGCCATACACCTTTAAGTGTGTCTTGTACAATATGCAACATAACTCTCCTTGAGCTGTTATCATTGCTCCCTTAAACAGTTTCCATTTCCTATCCTTAAAACTGTGCTTGAATCCTTCTTGATTTAACATATTTGCCGATAATATATTTAATCGTAAATCGAGGATGTGTCATATATCTCTCAAGGTTAACAAGCATCCAACGTTTGTTTGAAATCTGATATCACTCATACCAACATTTTTGGTAAACTTTGATTTTCCATCTTTACACTTCCAAAGTCTCTACTTTCTTAGTTTAAGAAGTACTCCACTTTTAAAACACAATGATATGAAGCTCTCATATTAATCAGCCACTCAGAATCAAAATCACTTACATAGAGACATTCACTTGTCGCACAAACTAGGGACACCTTATCATCCGTGCTTGTAACAGTTGTGACTGTATTCTCACCATCATTATAATGATCTTTTTTTTCTTTTTTCTAATCTCTCTTCCACTTGTAGCAGAACCACTTAATTTATCCTGGCTTGTCGCAATAATGCTATGTCTTCATCTCTTTGTCACCTTTAGACTTTGATTAGTTCTTAGATTTTCCACGCCCTTTAGGACCTCAACTTTTACTTCTTCCCTACTTTTTGCCACGAAAGCTTGCACGTTGTCAACTCCCATTTCTTTTCTTCATTTCTTCATTGAACGTATTCTCTTTGATTATATCGAAAAAGAGCACACCTTCAAGAGCTGAATTGTTAATTGTTACCATCAGCGTCTATGAGCTATCTAGCAGCAAATTAAATAGGAATAAAACTTGAAGTTCATCATCAAGAATGATTCTCATTGTAATAAACTTATTAATTATATCCTGGAAATCACTTAGATGCTTCGATATAGATTTTCCAGCTTTCAACTTCAATTTTACTAGCTTTTTAATCAGAAAAGCCTTATTATGGGCAGTCTTCCTTTCATAGATACCTTCTAGCTTTTTTCACAACTAAAAAGGATACTTTTCTTGAAACACATGGTTGAATATACTAATATCAATCCATTATCAAATAGCATCCAGAGTTTTTCGCTTCATCTTTTTTCCACTCTCTATTTGACATCTTCTCAAGTTTTGAAGGAACATCATCTTTCACTCCTTTGTCCACATCAATAGAATTAAAGAGATCCTAGTAGTGTAGAAGGTCCATCATGGGCCTCCAAATAGGGTAATACAACTTTGCTAATCACAAGTAGCAATTAACAAGCAATAATACAACTTTCTAAAAAGTCAACCAAAGATTAACAACAAAAACACTATTCAACTTTAACTAGCAAATCAATTTGAGAATAAGAAACCTAGTAATAAAATAAACACCAAGATTTACGTGAAAAACCCTCTAGCATACAGGTTAAATTAACAAGCAAATCCACTAAATTCAAACAAGAATTTACAAAGTTTAATCTCGAGAAATTGACCCTTGCTTGAAACAATATCTCACCCCACAACTACAAGTTGTCTCATCAAGTTTCAAGATTGAAAATAAAGTTGATATATCATTCAACAAACTTTCAAACCTTAAAAACAATAAAAAAAAGGATGAGAATACTTTTTTACTTGCTCTCTCTCTATTTTTCATCACTTTTGTTTATGTTTTGGCCAGACATCATCATGATCATCATCATCATCGCACCCAATCTGAAATCCCGCAGTGAAGTGAGATCAGGAGAGGTCATATAGTACACAGCCTTGCCCCTACATAATAGAGAGGATGTTTTCGGTAGACCCACATGCAGATGTGACATGCAAAATAATGATGCAGGACACAGAAAAAGAGAGAACAAATAAAATAAAATAAGTAAAAACCAGCACGCCGTATAATTAAGTATAGAAAACAACAAAGATATACCTAATGTGTAACTCGATCTGTCAGTACCTTACACCCTGTAGAGACCGACTCTTTTTGTTGCTAAGTGCACTAGGGTCTTCACGGAGCGACCCTTGAGGATAAAGACTACCCTACGGTTCAGTTGAACTTCTTATGTGATATGTGTGTCGTTTACCCTTATCCTATCACGCCAAACTTTCCTACTTCTAGCAACTGCCTTAGTGAGGGCCAACTCTGACATATCTTCCTTAATCACTTCCCTCCAGGTCTTGTAAGCCTTCCCCTCCTCCTCTTGTAGCCACTCAGGTATATTAACTCACCGCGCCGTACCGGAGCACCAGATGTGTAGCACCCCACTCTCGCAGGACCCGAACCCGATATCGTGGGTGATATCCGAGTTCATGACCCGCGAGGGTGGCATGCTAAAGCACTCAATGAGACAAAATTCAGTATAAATTTATTTTTTTAAAAGCGATCAAAAGCTCAGAAACCAATAACCAATTAGGTCCACTTTCATTCGTATATATATCTTCAGTCAATACATTACAATCCTTAGAATTTCAATAGCCAATTGGGGCCCACTACCAATACGAAGCACTATTTTACATAAATTGCGGAATACAAAAGGGCAACCTGCATACATGGCCAAACCACCTAAGCCTTGTCTCTCTCAACTTGTAAGCAATACTTGCCACCTGTAGTCTCTCTCTCACTACCCGATTTTGTACCCTATCTCTTATGGTAATGCCACACATCCATCTAAGCATACGCATTTCTGCTACCACCAACCGTCTCATGAGTTTATGTTTAGGCGATTAGCATTCTGCCCCATATAGCAAGGTGAGCCGAATCGTCATTTTATAGAACCTCCTTTTTAGTTTTTCAGGGACCTTTTTATCACATAAAATACCTGATGCACTCCGCCATTTGATCCACCCAAATCTAATGCGATGTAATATATCGCCATCGATATTTTCATCGCTCTGAATGATGGATCCGAGGTATTTGAAATTCGATTTCTATGGTATAACGTCAGTGTCAATCATTACCTTCGCCTATTGTACCATCTGGCTACCTGAGAAATGGCATTCTAAATACTCCGTCTTGGACCTGCTTATTTTAAAACCTTTCGACTCTAACGCTTCTTTCCAACATTCTAACTTGGCATTAACCCCTTCCTTGGTCTCATCCACCAGGACAATATCGTCAGCAAATAACATACACTACGGTATCTCCCCTTGAATATGTTTGGTAAGTTTATCTAACACTAAAGTGAACAAAAAAGGACTTAGAGCCGAGCCTTGGTGTAGGCCAACACCAATAGAGAACGCTTCCGTATCGCCTCCTACCATCCTGACGCTAGTCAGTGCTCCTTCATACATATCCCTAATCACTCGAATGTACGTCGTTGGAATGTCCTTTGCCTACAAACACCACCATATGAGTTCTCGAGGAACCCTGTCATACGCCTTCTCCAAATCTACAAAAACTAAATGCGAATCCCGTTGTCGTTTCCTGTAGCATTCCATTAGTCGCCGAAGCAGATGAAGTGCTTCTGTTGTGGACCTACTAGGCATAAACCCGAATTGGTTGACCGATATCGAAGCAATTCTCCGGATTCTCTTTTCAATTACCTTCTCCCACAACTTCATGGTATGATTCAGTAGTTTGATGCCTCGATAGTTTTGGCATTGTTGTATGTCTCCTTTGGCCTTGTACAAGGGGATTAACCAACTCAATTTCCATTCATCCGGCATCTTGGCTGACTCTAGGATCACGTTAAAGAGCTTAGTGGTTAGCTCAATACCTACAGCCCCTACTTGCTTCCATACCTCGATAAGAATGTCATCCGGTCCTACTACCCTTCCGCTCCCCATGCCCCTTAAAACTTTCGTAATTTCTTCCCTCGTGATTTTTCCTCATGAGTACCCATTGAGACATTGTCCCAATCTTGGGGGTTCCCCTAACACTATGTTGACCAAAATTCCTTCGTTATATAGGCCATGGAAGCATCTCTTCCACCTCTGCTTGATGGCTTGGGCATCTGTGAGTACTTGTTCTTCCTCGTCATGTATACAACAGACTTGGCTAAAGTTTATCGTCTTACGTGCCCTATCTTTTGCTATCTTGAAAATTTGATGTGCTCCTTTGACTGTATTCAAATCCCTGCACATCTTCTTATAAGCTTCTCCTTTATCCATTGCGATAGTCTTCTTCGCCTTCTGTTTCGCCAGGTTATACCTTACTTTGTTTATAAGCCGCTCCGCCTCTGATTCACTTGCCAGCAGATCTTTGAAAGCTCTCTTTTTCGCCTT
>JANIPN010000219.1:82300602-82314981 GCA_027478595.1 Erythroxylum anguifugum
CAAGAATTGTTTTTGATATGCCTCATGTCTCACCTATCCCCGATGTCCAATTGTAAGCTTACTGTTAATTTAATGTTAAGGGCAAATAAAAATACAAAATAAAAGAACAAACCTGGGAAGACGAGAGGATTGATAAGCAGAGAAACAAAACAGAAGAGTAGAAGAAGAGTCGGCTACTGGTTTTCTTTACGTGACCCAAGAGGAGATAAGGCGGTATAAAGATTTCTTTACGTAGGTGACGGAAACATAAAAAACGGCTTCCCGAAAAAGTTAAAATTTGGGTTTTTTCTAAAAAACTCCAAATTTTAGCTTTTGAAAAAGCTGTATTTTGACTTTTTCAAAAGCTATTTCTACTTGAAAAGTGCTTTTAAAGTTTGCAGCCAAACACCCATTTTTTCTTGAAAATAACTTTTGCGGTGAAAAAAAATGCTTTTGGAGTTTCTAAAAGCTGAACCAAACGGGGGCTTAGTT
The DNA here is from genome assembly GCA_027478595.1 of Erythroxylum anguifugum. Classification (NCBI taxonomy): domain Eukaryota; kingdom Viridiplantae; phylum Streptophyta; class Magnoliopsida; order Malpighiales; family Erythroxylaceae; genus Erythroxylum; species Erythroxylum anguifugum. The sequence continues at coordinate 82,301,074 of JANIPN010000219.1, forward strand.
TGTTTTTATTTCGAACGTCATATTTTTCATGTTGATTTACTAATTGTTATATTATATATTAGAGTTATTCAAACTAAAATTAGTAATTATTTAAAATATAGATTGGTTAAGTTAAACGACTCCGTTTCTCAGCTGTAAGTCACACCGTGCTTAAACGTCTCTCTCTCATACTTTCTCTCTCTATGCATCTTCTACTTTAGGTAAAGTGAGAAAGCCACCAACTTAAACTGCAGCTGCTCTAGGTACGTAAGAGACCCACATACATGAACTACAATTGAAGTTTTATCTCTTATAAAATTCAGGATTCTAGATGCAGAATCACGTGCCAATGACATAATTTGATAGTTGATTAGCTTCTCTTAGTTATTATATACCAATCAGATTCTCCTGCGATTAAAGAATTAATATATTAAGAACAACCCACTATTCAAAATTGCTTCTTTCGCGTCATTAAGATTAGTTTAGGGTGATTTCCGTTAAACCCCACAACAAAGTTACTGTATGTATTATATTATATTATATTATATGTTTGTCAATACCTTCTTTTTGACGCAGACGCACTCCAGAGTTTCCAATTCGAGTAATGCAAGACCAACTTGAAAATTTTTACTATCAAATCTTTTCTTGAATTCGCAGCTAAGTGGCCCACAGATTTGTGAAGCTTACTCGTTTGTCTTTGTGTCAATGAGAGCTTGAGGCAGACATAGAGCCACGTAGCCCATATGAAAGAGAAGAAGAGGATAACGAGGAAGTGAACCTAATGCCTCAAAAAAGAAACAAAGAGATACTAAATGAAGTACCAATACAGTGCAGTAGGGCCTATTTGATCAGAAGGAGAGACTTCTTTACTTTATTGAAACAAAGGTGTGGTCTTTTTTATGTGTCTGTGGAGCAATCTTTTTTCTTCTATTTTTTGGCTGCGAAAAAATAGACGGAGTTTTTAAGGCAGGCGTGCTTTTTTTCTTTGTGGAGGTTGACTAAAGTGTTTCTGGGTTGTGTGGTTCTCCTTTCAGGTTGGTCTGGCTGAAGCATAAAGATCCTTTCTTGTTCATACTGGTACCTCTTCTCTTCCTAAAACAGATGATATATTTCCATGTATTGATACATTATAAATTGGTTTATCGTTAAGACTTTGTAGTTTCTTGTATGAAGGTTCGGTTTGCTCAAAACCTGAGCGTATATGTTGTGTAATCATTATGATAAAGAATTAAATCGACGTTGGCTGTTGGGCGTACCACTGTTTCTACACATGCGGAAATATCCTTTGCTTTGTTCAGTGGTGTAAGCGGTTTTGTTTGTGGTATTGCAGGCTTCAGTTACTGTAGTTGCTTAATTTCTCACCAAGGAGTGGTATATCTTCAGGATAATCTAAATTCGTGGTCCTTTTTATTTTATGGGAGGAATAGTGGTTCTTCGCTATTTTGGGAGGTAGCTTTTGATTCAATATGATTATGGTGGAATTGAAAGGGTGTGGCAAAAGCAGGAGAATTCCTCCATATCTTGAATGCGTTTGTTCTGGCCTTCATGCAGCCCTAGGAGGATAAGCATGGAAGGTTCTTCCGACTCTGCTTGGCATAAGTCTGATAGTTTTAGACGATTAAATACATCGTTATTCTCTGATAGGAATCCAAGACCTGCATCGCATTGCTCTGGATTTAGAAAAGATATTGATAAGGTTGCACTGGCACGTCAGAACCTTAAAGACCAGACTGGTTTATCTGGGTTATGTGAGGATGGAGATGCAGTTGAACCATTTGTTCGATCCATAGAGTGGGGAGATGTTAGTCTGAGGCAGTGGTTAGACAAACCAGAACGATCTGTTGATGAAGTTGAGTGCTTGCACATATTTAGGCAAGTAGTTGAGATTGTGAATGCAGCACATTCGCAAGGAATAGTTATTCACAATGTTCGGCCTTCTTGCTTCATCATGTCCTCGTTCAATCATGTCTCCTTCATTGAGTCTGCCTCTTGCTCAGATTCTGGATCTGATTCTTTAGAGGATGGGTTGAATAGTCAAACCATTGAGGTTAAACATCCACAATCTTCCTTGCCTCATGACATATGCCAGCAGAGATACAGGTTAGGAAGAGAAGATTTTCAAGGTTTGTCTACTCCAGCAAATCCTTTGTCAGAAGCTAGCTGCATACAGTCGAGCTCAAATTGTGCAACTTATGTGCCAATGAGGGAAGAGATGGAAGAAAATAAAATCATAGCTCGGGAAAATGATCAAGGAGAAGAAAGGAAGCAGTCATTTCCTATGAAGCAAATATTGCTTATGGAGACCAGTTGGTATACTAGTCCAGAAGAGGTTTCTGGTTTACAAAGTTCTTGTGCATCAGACGTCTACAGATTAGGAGTTCTTCTATTCGAGGTTTGAAATTATTGCTGCATTTGTTACTTTAGAAATTCAAAATCTGATAGAACATAAGGGCCATGGTTGTTTTCTTTTCATTTTTAACTACTCAAATGGCATGGACAAAGATCCTTGAGCTCTCATTCTGTCTGCTCTCCATAGTGATTTCTGATGCAGTTTTCCTTGTAAACAGTTGTTCTGCCCCTCTAGCTCAAGAGAAGATAAGAACATAACTATGTCTAGCCTAAGACATCGTGTCCTTCCGCCACAGCTGCTTCTGAAGTGGTCAAAAGAAGCTTCATTTTGTTTGTGGTTATTGCACCCTGAGCCAAGTAGTCGGCCAAAAATGAGGTAAATATTCCTTCTTAATGTTAATGTCTAGCATCCTTTTATCTTATTTTCCGATACTAAAAGTATTGGAAGAAACATGCATATTTCATATCTGACTCAGGAGTAACATTTTACGTACCAGGTGTGAGGAGTGCCTTTATTGTTTTCCTTTGAATTTCCGTTCCCATTCAAATGGAGGTTTCTACACAAAAAAAATATCATTCTCCGCTTCATAGTCTCTTAAGCAGCTAATAACTATAGACTTAACACAAGCTTATTCTGCTTCTGAAGACATCGGTGGGGCTTCATTGTATTGAACTTGTGGAAAAATTTGCACAATATCATGCCATCTTTACAAGAGACTTTTTCTTCACAGCATTGCTGCATCCCATGTCTTTTGATTTCTTTTCCGAATTCGAGTTTTGCTTAAGAAAGAAACTATGTGATTACTTTGCAGTGGCCAGGAGTCATTTATTCTTATGTTGCAGTTGCAATTTCATACCGTCATAATGTATGATGTGCTTCTTTCTGTTTCTTTAGGAGAAATGCTTGCTTCTGATTATTTATGGATCACACTTTCAACTGCCACTTAGTTCTAGGGCAATCAAGTTTTATGATCTTCCTCTTTTCTGTCTTGTATAACAGTGAATTGTTACAGAGTGAGTTCCTCAATGAATCAAGAGACAATTTAGAAGAACGTGAAGCTGCCATACAGCTGAGAGAAAGAATAGATGAGGACGAGCTGTTATTGGAATTTCTGTTGCTGATACAACGACGAAAACAGGAAGCTGCTAATAGGTTGCAAGACACTGTTTCCCTTCTCTGTGCAGATATTGAAGAGGTTGTGAAGCATCAAGTATTGATCAAGAAAAATGGAGATGCAGGTCCAGGGAGAGGGAAAGATGATCACTTAGTGTCCGATATGCCATTGTGGAATATTGTTGATGTTGATGATTCTTCTAGTTTGGGCTCTAGAAAACGAGTTCGTCCAGGCCTGCAGATCCAAGATGTAGAGGAATGTGATGATAGTCTAAATGATGGTCAGAACTCAGAAATGGTCACAGATGCTCAAGAAAGTCGTCTTTTTAAGAGTTCTCGCTTGATGACAAACTTTAAGAAACTTGAGTCAGCATATTTTCTGACAAGGTGTAGACCAACAAGGTCATCAGGAAAGTCATCTATTAGACATTCATCAATAAGTAGTGATGGAAGAGGTTCTATTAATGTAATTGAAAGGAGCTCCACCAATAGCATAGCACCAAAAGATCCACTCAGTGAGAGTAAAAAAAGTGGATGGGTAAGTCCATTCCTCGAGGGTCTATGTAAGTATCTATCTTTCAGTAAGATGAAGGTGAAGGCCGACTTGAAGCAAGGAGATTTGTTAAACTCTTCAAACCTAGTGTGCTCAGTTAGTTTCGATTGTGATGCTCAATATTTCGCCACAGCTGGTGTGAATAAAAAGATAAAAGTATTTGAATGTGATACGATCATGAATGAAAATCGTGATATCCACTACCCTGTGGTTGAAATGACTTGTAGGTCAAAGCTAAGCAGTATATGTTGGAATAGCTATATCAAAAGTCAGATTGCTTCAAGTAACTTCGAGGGTGTTGTTCAGGTATGTAGAAGCTTATGTTCAGTTTTCTCTATCGTGACTCTACTTTCATGTAAAACCAGCTGCTTATGATGCTCAGATTTGGGATGTTACGCAAAGTCAAGCACATACAGAAATGAGAGAGCATGAGAAGCGTGTATGGTCTATTGACTTTTCATCAGTAGATCCAACAATTTTGGCTAGTGGAAGTGATGATGGTTCAGTTAAGCTTTGGAGTATCAATCAGGCAATTCTATTTTTGCACTTGGTGGCTGTCAGCTTTGAAACTAAATGTACTATTGTCATCTAATTTCTTGCAGCCTATACTGAATGTATGATAAGAGTTCCTCTCACATGGGGTGTTACTGCAGGGAGTGAGTATTGGTACCATCAAAACAAAAGCCAACGTCTGCTGTGTTCAATTTCCATTGGATTCTTCTCGTTCTCTTGCATTTGGTTCAGCAGATCACAGAATCTACTATTATGATCTTCGAAATTCAAAAGTTCCTCTGTGCACATTGATTGGACATAGTAAAACTGTGAGTGATGTGAAGTTTGTAGATTCCACAACTCTGGTTTCTGCTTCTACTGACAATACACTGAAGCTTTGGGATTTGTCAGTGTCTACATCTCGAGTTATTGATACTCCTGTTCTATCATATACTGGCCATACGAATGTAAAGGTACATCTACTTCTCAAATTATATCATTCACATCTTTATTATGATTTCTTGTAAAAGTTACTGGATCAGAAGTGATGTTTTTAATGCTTAAATTTTCATTGCTTGTTGGCAACTAGGATTAGTTAAACCATGAATTTGGAGGAAGATAATGAAATCTTATTTATGTGGATGAGTGCTCCATTCTTCTGGCTGTTGTGGCAAAAGTCTAATATGTAACAAATCACTGATTTCCCTATTGATGTACAATGTCACTGTTGCCGTATTACTGGCTGGCTTAATTGACACTGGGTGACCGTGGTTACTTTTATGATAGTTGCAGGCAACTTTCCAATTCTTCTAAGAAACATTCAACCAGAAATAGACAAATGCTTGATTGATGAGATATCATTCTCATATTCACATACACTGGATTAAAAGTGTCAGCAAACTCAAATGCACAAGATACCAAAGTGCACTATTTATTGGTTTGAGTTTTTTCATGCATTTTCTGACAGGTACGAGGTTTTAAATAAGTGAATTAACCTTGTAAAAGTTGGAACTGGTAATTGGGGTAGATTGGTAAGGGTGTAGCTAACTTCGGCCTTAGGTGCACCACCTTGGGTATCTGTGCCAAGTGGGCCTTTAGAAGTATGTTGGCTTCAATTACCGAGTGAGAAAGAAAGTTTTCTCACATATACCGTTAAACAGAACTATTATGGTTCATTAGCGGGTAATAAGCCTATGGCTGGGTGGTATATATAATGCATGTACCCCTTGTAGCCTCCAGAACTACAAATATAGGAGTATTCTTTCTATTGACATACATATTTTGTGTTTACTTCTGCGCAGAACTTTGTGGGTTTGTCAGTATCAGATGGTTATATTGCAACTGGCTCAGAAACTAACGAGGTACTTTTATGTTCTTACATGAGATTCTTAATGCTATTATTACTATCTGTCACCTTAGCGGAATTACAGCTCTCCTTAAAGCTTTTCAATTATGATTTCCAATTGATGTTTGTTGCTTTCCAATTAAAAGCAAACTACTTCATATCCTTCTTTTCCCTTACACAAAAGATGATTTTTGAGTGGTTTGAGTGAATCTTATCATGAATCAAAATGATTCCTGATATAAATAATAGTTATCTTGAAGCTCCAGTATCAAGGCACAGTAGAAAAAAGGAAGATAATGAAGCCAGTTTAAATGATATCGCCTGTGTCAAAGTAAATAAGAAATTAGAAGCAAGAAGTGGTATGATGAGTCTTCTACTCGATTATCTAAATGCCTAGAAAAAGATGCATCAAGCAGATTAGTCTTGTTTCCAGTCTTCTTCCTTTCTTTTCTCCCATGCCTTTAGCTTCGAGTTGCCAGGCTTGTCCACCAATTTGAGATATTGAGGTATTGAATTGATAGTCTCTCATAATCTACGAGTTAATATATTTCTTCTTTACAGTCACAAGGCGAAGGACTAGTGAGTCACTTTAGGGAAGAGAGGTTGATCTGATGTTTAGCAAACATATAGTGCTGCTACTTTCATTTAGGCGGGCGTGCCTTTTCCTGTACCTTCACATGATTGTTGCATTGTTTGTGATGACTTGATAAAATTGAAGGTGATGAAATGACCAAGTTTTCATTTTTACTTCTAGCATTTCTGGTTTACATAAAGCTCCAGAAACTTGCCAATAAGGAGTCATGCAATTCAAAATGGAATTAGTAGGCTTATTGAGTAGTAAAGATCACACGGAGCAGGATGATAACTGAATACCACTATGATCTCTATTTGTAAATTGTTTGTCACTAGAGAACAATCCTGATTCTTGCTGTTGATATTTTAATGGTTTTTTGCATACTCTTTCCAATTATTGTTATTGAATTGAACTTCCATTGTGAGATAGGTTTTCATCTACCACAAAGCTTTCCCTATGCCTGCACTGTCATTCAAGTTCAGCAATATTGACCCACTTTCTGGCCATGAAATGGAGGACTCTGCACAATTTATTTCTTCAGTCTGTTGGCGTGGCCAGTCCTCTATCTTAGTTGCTGCAAATTCTACTGGTAATGTCAAGGTTTTGGAGATGGCTTAATTATCAAGCCATATCCATGATTTAAGTGTTAAACAAAAGAAGGGGATGCTGGCAGATGAATGTAATGAGGACTATATATGACATGGAAGAGGAGAAAATTCTGTAGCTAAGTTGAGATTTATGAAAGACATAGGAAGGTGTTGGTCATTGTTAGCATAACAAATTTTGGCATTAGATCGCAGCGGTTGCAGTATATGCGGACAAGATAATGGTCTACTCCTGATCCACTGTGCTGTAGATAAACAATAGAGAAGATTAAAAAGGGTACAAATTGTTTGACTTGTATAATTGCAATGCCTTCATAGTTGATCATTTTTTTTCTATAGTAGTAATCGACCTTTTTCTTTAGTTGTGGAGTTTGTGCTTGAGGAGGGTAACCCATTGTAGTTGCAGTGATGCATGTATGAACTGAAAGTCCCACTTCCATGTCTTCTTGTGGCGTACAAGGTTATGCCCCAATCATGCTTCTATGGGCAAAGATAGATTGTACATGTCGAATTAAAGTGACTATTTAGCTAATTAGCTTTGCTGATGGGATTCAAACTATGGCAGATTAAGGACTGCTGAGCATAACTTTTCAGTATCTTAATTTTGTTTTCCTTGAACATGAAGATGGATCAGGTTCTGACTAACGTAAGTAGACACAGCACGGTTACTTGGAGACAGGTGTTAGTAACTCTTTTCGAACAAGGTCTGATTTTCGCGGAGCTAAATAAATATGATGATCTTGCCAAATGGTGAGTTTTCACGTAGAAGGCCCTCGTTGTTTACATTAAACTTTAAAATTAAGGTTTACCTACTAGAACATGTGACGTGCCTAACTACAAATCCTTGTCTGTAATGACTAGTTGACGTACCAACAATCCAACAGTTAGGTATGCTTTGAGAATGAAGTATACCTTTCAAATGGTTTAATCAAATTAAGTGGTGTGGTGTGGTGTGCATAACTGGTGTTAGATTTGCTGATCTAAAAAAGGGCCATAGCTATAGCGATTGGTTCCAATTTTTGCATTTACTGCATCGATACTAAAGAGGTTGGGTTTTGCAAGATAGGTTCTAGAGGCTTCAATGTTCTCCTTAGTGATGTTCATCATACCAAAAATACATCTCATATGAGAGTTTCATTTCATCGCCCGCCCTTGGTTTTCCCAATGACTATATCGGAGGAAAAGGAAACAAAAATGTGAAGCTTGTTAGAGTGCCGAACAAATTGGTCCCTGTCTTAATTCACTGTTTTTATCACAAGAATCGGTCGGATTTGGATTTGATACTCTCACGGATGATCCAAACTACACAGTCCAGGATTCCAAAAACGAAAAACCAGGAAAGGTTTCAGACGATAAGTGACCATTCTGATGCCTATTTCTGGAATTGACGTGAACAATTCCAAATGTGGACATGATATAAGCATAATGCAGCGAATTGCTTGAAATAAGAGAACAAGGGATCGAAGCTGAGTGCTCAAATGGTAACCCCAAGTCATGCACATCCAAAATTCTGTCGTCTGTACAAAGCTAACATTCAATAAACCAAAACAGAATTAGGAACAAGTACTCGATGGAACATTCCTAGTTGTATAATATTACGTGAATGTCCTGATTGAACCAAGAGTAATTCTACTATTCTAGATTATGATTGCTCCACTCAGATTGTGGATGTTTATGATCATGATGGAACTAGAATACGTTCAATCCTCTTAAGAATGAGGTATCAGGTGTAACGCGGGAACAAGACCAAACTCTTAGAAAAAATTTCAATAGACTGGCTATTGTTCCAAAAGCGAACAAGAGAACTGCAGGTAACCTATTTACACTGATCTTTTTTGAGCTTTGCTGAGAAAGCTAAGTTAGCTATGAGTTGCTTAAGTCTCTGAGTTCCTGGACCCGGTTTAATATTATTGAGATCACCAACCTCAGAGCATTTTGGCCTACCTGAGCACCAGCCACCAGGAGTGAAACTGTCATTTCTCCGGCCAAGTAAATCCTTGTCAATCTTATCCAAGACAGGATCATCTCTTTTGAATTTTCTAGCAAATGCAGCACCACTAGCAATCATCTTGTCTGTGTCATTAAGCGAAAGGGTGTGTGGATGCTGTCTGGGTGGAAAGTCCCAAGAAATATAGTGCAAGTCATGATTAACAGCTGTCTGAGCAAATTCCGGCACATTGCAAATCACTGTGTGAAAGTACCCCTCAGGAGAAGAAATAAAGTTTGTGTAGTACATAAGTAAGGTTCTTGGCAGATTATCCCAACCCCATATCAAATACTCCACAAACGACCGTGTCAGAACCATCCATGCCGAACCTGTAAAACAAATAGATGCCACAAATCCCAGCTTAATGAATGCACACATGTAGTTTTCATATCTTTAAGCAATCTACCATTACAGTAGTCAGATTCAAAGTAACTGATGAAGACAGACAAGCAGTTCTCACTATTATATTTACACATCCTAACTTTACCGATTCAAATTTGCTCTTTAGCTCTATGAACTGTTATGCATCATATGCAGTCAAGAAATTATAGGTAGGACGTCTCCATAACCAATCTATTCGTCATACAAACCTATAAATTGTGTTTCTACATAAACCCAGAAACATATTAAATTCTGATTGCCACTTAATAAGAACTGCAGTTTCTAATTAGGACCAGATAACCAAGTTTTTCATGAAAGGAGTTACAGTCATAATGAGTATTAAGAAAACGGGAGTAAACTTCTTCCTCCAGTTAAATTGCATATCTAATAATATTGCAAGAAATCAAATAGTAGTGAACAGACATTTGGCCAACAAATAGGTGGAACTCAACCTGTGAATAACTTAAATGCCGTTGGCAAAGTCCTCCGGGGTGTGACCCAGAATATATCTGTCTTCGTTGTTGAGTAAAGACCAGGATCTATGATCAAAGGCATTGCTCTCTTGTCCCTAAAGAACACAAATGAAATTCAGAATCATTCATTGAACAAAAAGTTTCCAATCCACCACACGGATAAAAGGAGAAGAAGAATAAAGAGAGCTTACTCCTTCCAGCCTAATTGACTTGAGTGCTCAATAAAATTCAGATTCCGATTTATGGTCGAAAAAGTATAAATAAGATCTGCATATGACAGGGTAACTGATTTTTGTTATCTTTATGTTCAAACACCGACCTCCTCCATGCACCCAAAACACAAAAAAGAGGAAAAGGATAAAAAGTAAAAGAAGATGGAGGATAGGTAGTAAGGGAAACCAAGAACCAGTAGATGAAGTGAAGAAAAACAGACTGACCATCTTGAGTTACCAGAGGGTAATCAGAGGCACTGAGGTTGATAAACCAATCCCAATCTTTGCTCCTTCTAAGAAGAATTGCGCAAGCATGAAGTGTGTTAGAAACCATAGTGGGCCCTCTGTACGTAACCATATTAGCCTTGGTAATCGTATACACATTCCCAACCTTGGAGAAAATTGGGTGACTCTCCACTCGTGAAGCAAGTTCCAATCTTTCCTCTACTGCCGATTCAAGGTCTAAATGAACAACATATTGGTTCCGAGGATGGTAAAGAGCATGGAGAGTCCTCCAAAGCTTCTCCAAATCACCTTTAGACCCAGAAACCAAATAAGCAAACCGCGGGACTGTGACAGGAGGAGGAGGGGAAGATGATGAAACATTTGTTTCTGTATATGATTCTCTTTGATTCATGCGAGCTGGGAATATGTTGAAGATCTGATTAATGGTGTTTAATGAAGAAACAAGACCCATGTTGAACGAAGTTGCCAGGAGAAAAATGCATATGAGGGAGCTTATGACAAGAGGGAAAACCCATTTTTTCTCCATGTTTAGAGACCCCATTGCAGGACCTTATCATGAGCTCCAGTGGATGATACTCACATCCCAAGTGTTCTAATTTGCAGAACACCTCAACAAGCCTAGATATGGAGACCGAAGAGGAAAACTACAATCTCTTATATCGTGAAATTGTGGATTGATACCCCACCTGCGGCTATTTAAAAGTTAGACCTCAATCGCAGTTATTGAATCAACCACCAATATCCAAAAAGGCACGAAAACTATGTTGTCTTAATTCTAACAACCAACTACTTAAGGAGTTGAAGCTTGTAGAAATATCCAGCTTGACTGTTAGAGAAAATTCTGATCCAAAGAACAACTTCTATATGCTGCCTTGTGTTCACACCCAACCCAATGAAGTATCCATAAGCATCTCGCTGGACTATTTGCTAAATAAAGAATTCAAATAAAAGTAGATCTTGATATAAGAAAGGGCACCAACATAAAGTGGTAGAGAGGAGAAGATAATGCCAGTGAGTGAAATTTGACAGAAATATTAGGACAGAACAAACATCAAGAAAATCGACCAACTACCAACGAGCAACTCAAAACAAAGAAACGCGATTAGTTAAATTTTCAGTATCAGCAAGCCAAATTCAGTGTCAACTTAAGAAAAGGTCATTGACAATGGACAAGATTATAAGCTGTACAAAGACAAATTTTGGAATAATCACTCAGTGTCCGATGTAAAACAGATTTAGATTGGTAATCTAGTTTGCTTAAATCATCATTTTCGAAAATGAAGAACATAAAACAACACCTCCCCTCACAAGAAAATAAAGATCAAGTGATAACCAAAACTCTAAATCAAAGATTTAATCCACATAAAGAAGATGGAAAACATCGAACAACCGCAAATACCGAGCTGATCTAAGAATCAGTCCAATATTTGTATACAGGGAGCCTTGAAGAAACACGGCTAAACAAGTAAAACACGAACTACTCGAATAAAGAAAAAGAAAAAAAGAAAAGAGCAAAATAAACTTTTACAAAATAGAATACAAATTTAAGAGCCATAAAAAGATGGTACCTTTTGTTGCCGATACCTTGAAGAGCGATTTGTCTTCTTTTGTGGGGGTGTTGAAGGATAGAAAGACAGAAAATGGGTAAGAGAGAGAATCTAAATCCAACGTTTTTGAGCGCATTTAACATGCAAATAAATAAAGAAAACTAAAAGATACCAAGAGATATGGAGTGCAGACAGAAGAGGGTACGTGCTCTTATCAAATGAACTTGCCAAAACATAAAATAAAGATCGTTGCTTTTTGTATGGCGATGACGAGTGTCCTGTCTAGAGAGAGAGAGAGAGACGTGGGCCAGTTTGTTTATCACTCTTAAACATTCTCTCTCTCTCTGCGGATCCTTGCGAGTCTCTGTCTTGTTGAACGAGAAAAGCTAGAATAGAGTTGAGTCCATTGGATTGATCGGAGACTGCAAAGGAGACAACTTTAATGTAGGAACACGATTCCCATAAATGTCCAATTCGTTTACTTTCTTAACAATATCAGTTTCTTTCTTTCTTTCAATTTTGATAAGCCCAGGACATGGGTTCATGCAGAAAAGGGAAATAATAAATAATAAATAATCTAGAGAAAAACAGAGTGTAAGATAAAAGCAAAGCGTGAATCCATATCCTATGCGCTGCGCCTATCTAATAATTAAGTAATAACAATACAACAAAAAGTGTATTGCGAAAATGCATTAAGTGCTGACAAACGCACAAGTCAACCATTATTTTCTTATTTCACTTTTGGCGGCTTAAAAGAAGCGGAAGGGAAAACTAAGTTTGCTCCAAAGTTTTGACGGGAATGGGAATGCAGATATTTATTACTAAGCTCCTTTTTTTAGATTTTCTTGCGCTCCTTTTGATTTGGTAAACTTCAATGGTCATCAGTGGAACTTCAGACGGTGAAACTATGAAGTAGGTTTGCGTTCATATTGAGTAGGTTTTGCTAGAAACTAAGTAGTTTGGCTTATTTGGTAGACTAGATATATTCTCTATGAAAATAAAATTAGGCATCAAGTCAAATGTTTCCTTATTTATAGCAAAAGATGTGAAGCACTAGTTTTATCATGATTGAACCTAATTTTTTGTATAAAAATTTTAAGTTAATCCAAAATAAAATTTCATATAATTATCAACAAAGAATGTTAAAAATTAATTCAAATTTTAGAGTTGTTTAAATTTCTTTAGAATAGGTCTTAAATTATTTTAGAAAAAGTCTTAGATTATCTTTAATCTTATCTTATAAGCAAGATTTGGTAGCTGAAAATTCTATTTTAATTGTTTATATTTTGTCGCAATCAATTTTAATAATAAAAGTATGAGAGTGTTACGTATTGTTTAAACTTTATCTTGTCTTATCTCATTCTTCTTCTTTTCTTCAAAAACCCAACAAAGAATATGAAAGTTAACAAAAAAAATAATTATTAAATTTTGGGATGTTGACGTTGGAACTACAGATTATTTTTATATTTACGTTGTCTAATTATGGGTTAAGAATTACCCTTTAAGACACTTAATTTGCCTCATAATGCTTTCTTCCTTTTTACTATTACTTATAATTGCAGCTAAGATAATTATACCAGTCTCCTTCTTACCAGATTTTGATGGAACCTCATATATATTATAAGTAAACAATCATATTAACGTAGGAAAGCTAGATTATATATACTAACTAAGGCGGATTTACATAACTTGCACACTTACTCAACGTTTTTCCAACACTCTAAAGAAAAACCAAAAAAATCACCTTTGCGCATTAAATAACTTGATGATTTCAGCTTTTACACGGTAACTAAAATTAAAATTATTATTTTATTAAATTATTTATTTCTAATATTACGAGGCTCCAGCACGGGCACGGGCATATAAAGTTTTTGTTAATATCAAATTAGGCCTCAAATTCTCTGACCCAGATACTCTGAGTATATACCTAAATAAATGGCTTAGATCCTTTAACATAAGCTAGAGCCAGAATATCTGGGTTAAAAGACCATGTCCTCAAATTAGAGGCCGAACGCAAGCGTAATGGACGCCATTGAAGTCCTCATTCGATT
>JANIPN010000219.1:82397851-82409722 GCA_027478595.1 Erythroxylum anguifugum
TAACAAACATCATACACATAAAGAAGCTCAACATCAGAAGAAGAGTAGAGATAAAAAGTAGCAGAAAAGAATAATGGTAGCCCCCAATCTTTTGGTTGGATCCCCAAAAAATTCCCTATCTCCCTCTTAGTTTGTGCCTCCAGATGTATTGACTTTGATTACTGCGTCCAGCCTCTAGATTAGGTCTAAACAGTAGGTTTTTATATTCCTTGCCTTCCAAAAACCCTAATTTTTCAAAATAGAACGTGTTGTTCGCCTATATCCGTTAAACAGACATGTGTGTCCGTTAAATGGACACTCTCGGGTCTGGAATGGTGCTTTCTTGCTTGATGTCCGTTAAACGGACTTGTGTGTCCTTTTAACGAACCTTCTCGGGTTTGGAAGGGTGTCTTGCCAACCGATGTCCGTTAAACGGACATGTGTGTCCGCTTAACGGACATGGCCTGTTTTGTCACTTTTACTCCTTTGACCTTCTAAACGCCATAATTTCTTCTCGGGGTCTTCTCGAGAGTTGCAGAGCTCAGAATTCTCTTTGCACTCATCCTTAATTGGCTTTGGTCCGGCATCTCCAAGGTAAGTCATGCCCCTTTTTTCCAAAATTAAGCATTTGTACCTATCAAGCAAGAAACTCAAAATGTGAGCGAATTAACTAAATAAAACATCAAATCCGCAAGGAAATAAGTCAAAATCCATCTAATTCATTCCACAAATATCTATACAAAATTGACTTATCACTTGCAATCTTTTTTCATCACCATCTAATTGTAAAGAAAAAGATCTCAAGACTTTTAAAATGGTAATATTTTGTAATATATCAAGTAATATTTCTTATTCTATTTCCTAATATACTAAGGAATTGATTTATGGTAACATATTAAATGACAATATTCTCTTTTTTTTTCTTCACTAGGAGTGGAAGGCAAGTTGACTGATGTAATAGCCACTCATCACATGAAACAGAGTAAAAGACAAACTCGCAAGCATCAATCGGATACCATATTTGTTTAGTTCACAACAAACAGATACAAACCAGTTCACTATGCTAATTAATCTGAAGGGAACAATTTGTGTTAGTATATTATGTTGTCATTTTCTAGTTTTTATTATAAATTATTCTGATTATAATGTAAACACTACGCCTGAGACTGTTGGGATAAGGAATAAAAAATGGTGAGGAGATGGCTTTGCTAGAAGCAGAAAGTGGATCCTTGATCATGGTGGTTTAGTTGGAATTTCTTCATGTTGAAAGTTATGGGTTGTGGTAAGACCAATGTAACATTGGAAATAAGGAACATGTTAAAAAATAGGTCACAAAAATGTCACGTAAGACACCTTACTCAGAGTTAACAACACATATGTCACTACCAAAATTTCATCCAAAGTAGCCTAACATTGAGTAGTCTCGATAACGTTTAGACATTAATTGAGCAGATTATAATGTTTGACTCTAAATTGATCAAACCTAACAACTTTTGGCCCCAAATTGGGCCTTTAGCCCTCAAACCTAGGCTTGATTAGGCTTTAAATGGTTTGTAGTTAGGTCATGTCCAAAAGTACGACCCCTTTTAAAGAAATAATGAATAGTTTAAAGCCTATTTGGGTTGGATGAGATTTGAAAGCCCTAACTGTTTGAATATTTGTGTTTAAGCTAGTGGCTCAGATGCTCTATTTATGTAATCACCTTCCTCCTCTTTGTCCTCCCACTTTCGATATAGGAACCTTACAAAATAAATTAATTCCCTTATTGAAAGTGAGATGACATAAAGGAGGAAAGTGACTGTATAAATAATGTATCTTGTTTTTAATTCCTATATTGGAAGTTAGAAGATAAAGAAAAGGAAAGTGATTGAATAAATAAAGCATTTGGTTATTTGGTTCAAACACAATCTTTAAAAGAGTCAAATTTTTAGGCCTTACCAAGTTCAATCAAGCTTTGGACTCCTTATCCTAGATGTCCTCCTTTATTATTCAAAAAATGATGTCGTTTTATCTATTAAAAAAATGACATTGTTCCATATATAATTAGGGTTCAGGGTTCAGGCTAGGTTGGATTATGGAGCTCGAGGCTAGGTCTAGCTCAAAGGCTAAATTTATTTAAAAGAAAAGCCTAAGCCTAAACTAAAGCCCAATCGACTTAAATCAAACTTACTAACTTTAGGCTAGGCCAGGCCCAGGCTTCTCGGTCATCCTTATATACAATATTACCATCAGTGATGGGTATCCAATTATTTTTCAAGGGATTATGACAAGTTATGATAAAGATAGATGGATTAATGTTATAGTAAAAGATGTCAGGTTTCATAAGGTCAAGTGATTTAGTACATTTGAAAAGATCCTTTTAGAAAAGGTTCACACTTTGGATAATGCAATTGACATATTGACAAAGCTAGTTGTCAAAGAGAAGTTCAAGTATTGCTCAAACTTCATTAATGTCTCAAGTTTTTAGACACGTTTATAGCCTAAACTATATAGAGTATATTCGCCACGGTGGAGATTATTGTGTATAGCTCATATACACAAGAATTTTTTGGAGTATATTGGTTGAAAATGGTATATTCACTAAGGTAGAAATTATTGTATGGACGTGTATTCTTAGAGTTTTTAGAAAGAAAAGAGCATTTCTTGGATGCCTTTTGGTTGAACATGACCTAGGATGCAACATGGCCTAAGGTATGTTCTTTTCTAAAAATTAGAAGTAAATGCACGAACACGTTGTTGTGGTAGAGATACTTTCGTGGAAGACATCATTTGGGAAATAATTGTATTTGAGATTATGTCCAAATGTTTAAAGAAGAAAAAGGATCTATAGTTTGAGAGATGAACATGCCAAAGCCCTTGCCATGCTTTGGAAAAAGACAGTTGATCCATATCATATGACATAAATATATCTGCGATAGATAACCTTATCTTTAAAAACGTATTTGGTCAATTAGAAACTCTGCAAGGGTTCTAGGATTTGATAAAACATGGTTAAGTTATGTTGGGTTTGACAAAGGGGCAAGTTGTACCAGACTATATCATTTAAAGTTTATATATCAATATATTTATGTAACTATAACCTTTATATAAGAAATATGCAATTTTCATTTAATGATTTTATTGATCAATATGGTGAAATCAAATGCTATTAGCTCTTAAAGATGTAGGTACACCTAATTGGTTAAACCTAATTTAAAATATTCTTAATGTTCTTGTTAGTTGTTTGTTTATTTCCTTCTTACAATTCTTATTAGATACACCTTATTTCTCGATAAATATATTTTGATCCAACATCGACCACCATTCTAGCTCCATTTTTTTACCCTTTTCTTTAACGTTACATTTGCGAAGAGGAAAATATAGATAAATAAATGCTATTAAATCTAAGGAGCCTCTTGCTTATTTAAATAGTGCATATCAAAATCTTATAGTCAATTGATCAAAATAACAAAAACATCTAGCACTTTTTTAAAGAAATCAAGTCAAACATACTCAAATATATGTTAGGTGTAACAATAATGACATTAATAATAACAATAACATATAGATAGAATTCTTAAACATCAACAATATCATATAGTTACTCTAATAGAATATTAACAGTCATAAAATTGCATTTACTAAAGATTACCAAGCTCTTAAATCACTCATTCTAAAGAAATGAATAAATATGGGTATAAAATTTCACTTAAGCTTGTCTTAACTGCTTTATAATATCCTTCCTTCATCACAAACAACCTGAAAAAATAAAATTTTTAATGCTATGAATTTCATGTTATAACTTGTTTCAAGAGATTAAAGTTACTGCTAATTTGATATGAAAAGTTTATAAGGTTAAGTTATAAGCTTAATCAAACTTTAGAGATATGATTGTTAACCATTTGAACTTCCCTTAAGACATTATTAGCCTTAGTGCCTTTTTGGAACAACAGGCATTTTGCATTCACGTCTTAAAAAGGAATAATAGGTTCTCTTCAAATGTTACATATTACCATTAATGAGGTGGGAAAGGTAGCTAGTTGAGTAATTTCCCCATCTTATTTAACATTCAAATTTTTTAAACAAAAAGAATGCTAAAGATAAAGATGCTTTGGAAAATGAAATGGTGTGGAAATAAACTAGCAAAGATGTATAAGTAGCAAATTAATATAGGCATTATTTTGGTAACCACATAAATATTAACCTATACAGTAAGGGGGGGAAACTTGATCTTATTAAGCAAAAATGGTTGGGAATTTACACAAAACTAAGGGTATATATCATCAATAGTCACTATTATATCTAAGATTACAGTAAATGACCTTTCCCATTTTACTTCTCAAAATATATTGCACCTGCAAAAATTATCTAACTTAATAACTTGGAAAGTAGTTCCCACTACTTCACAAAGGAACATTTCCTCTTACAGTCAGTTGTGCAATAAATAAGTTTAGACACTTTCATTTATACTGAAAACAAATTTAAAATTTTTAGATTTCCTAATTATCCATTTATCATGAAATTTCTACATTTCCTCAATTAGTTAGCTTAATATAATATAATGATAATTAACATAAAAAATAATTCAAACATGTCTTGTCCTACATCATCACAAATAAAAACATAACTATTTTCAAAAAATAAAAATACTATTGAAGTAACATACTATGTTATCCACACTAATAACTATAAATGTGCATATTGATGTATCGCGGATAAATAATATGCCAATGCTTTGAGAAAATAAGGTATAAGTTATAAATTAGATTAACTTTTTTGTGTGTTAGGATTGTAAATTAGAGTTGTTAGAGTTTAGATATCTTTTTTGTATGTTAGGATATGACCCACAACAGAAAACTTTAGCGTACTAAGAAACAAACAAAGGATCTAATTCAGAGAAATCTTTCATATTCTCTCAAGTCTTTAAAACATTTTTCTAGGAATCATTCGTTATATAATTAGCCTAGATTTTTTTTGATTACATTGTACTTCACTCCTAGTTATTTAGCCTAAGTAATTTCTTATTCAGTCTAATTACTTTCTTGTAATATTTGGTCTAACTTATTCAAGTACTTGTTTTTTATTTATTTATGTTTTTATTTACTTATTTTATCCTTTTGTTAATATTTACCATGCTCTATATGTACATTTTTATAGTTTTATTTATATGTCTTTATTTACATTTTTTATTATCATTATTTTGTATTATATGTGGGTCTATCGAAAATAGTCTCCCTATTAGATAAAAGATAAGGCTGTAGAATAGATTACTAGACCTTCCTAGACCCTGCGTTTTAGCAAGACTCTCACTGAGTGTTGTTGTCGTAGGATTGGAATTGAAGAGGCTAAAACAAAATAATGTTTCTAAGAATATAGTTTGTAACAAAAAACTACGAGCCCCTCTTTTATTTATCATTTTCAACTTTAAGAATCCGTTAAAAAGAAAGGATCTAACTTCCCAAATTGAAAATTAAAAAAAAAATAAGTAGCCTTTTTCCTATCACTTGAATAAGTTCTTAGCTTATGACCACAATTTAGTTTAACAATCACACGTTCGACTAATTGGATTTACATAAATAGATATGAAAACCGTTAAAACAAAGTTAGAATTGGATTTCGTTTGTAAAAACAGTGGCGTGAATATATCAGATAGCGGAATTAATATTAAAGCTGAGACCCAATATAAAAAGGTTTTAGTGTTGATCTGTGTTAGCTTCTTCATTGTTTCCGAATCTTGCGAAGACACAATTAAAGTTGTCTTTTTCTTCTTTTGATTGGTTACGTGGTTGGGTAGCATGTGACAAGCTAGTTTGCTAAAGTGTGCTAGGTTCAGGGCCAATCCTCCGGTCGCAGCCATTAGGATAAAGACCTATAAAGTTTACACAATTAGCCTCAAGGTATTGATAAAATGTCAGGGGCCGAAAGTAGAGAAAGGGACGTCATGCTAGAGCTGTTTTCCGTAATCTGCTCGCGATTTCCGAAGTTGAAAACGAATGATCCGAACATCTTGTTTTTGGTGGGACTTCTCAACGAATTTCATTCCAGTTCCCTCTGTTAAATAGTTGGCATCCAATTTGGAGAATGCAGAGTACCTGAAACTTCTAAGACTTGATTGATTGATCTGGTCCTTCATGATACATAGATGGGCCTGCTTGTCTGCCACTTGGCGAGATTGAAGTTTGGATTTCCATCTGAACTCATTCAAACCCCATTTTTCCTACTCCATGTTCGTTCTTTTCTCTTGCCAAATTACCCAACTCTTACTCAACTTCAACCTCAAATCAAAGCTTGTCATTCGGTTGTTGATCCTGCATCACAATCAGAAACCCAACATGACCCACTTGAGGAATCGGCACTTCAAGTCCAGAACATCCTTAAGGTTCACAGAGACAGCCCATTGAGGAGGATTGAACTTGCTCTCGATTACTGTAGTGTCACGATAACGGAAGATTTAGTCTTGAATGTGCTGAAAAGGCATTCTTCTGATTGGAAACCTGCCTTTATATTCTTCAGCTGGGTCTCTAAAGGAACGCGTGTTTCACTAGGTTCTAGTGTTTACAATAAGGTTCTTGATATTCTTGGAAGAATGAAGCGGTTCCAAGAATTAAACCAAGTGCTCGACGAAATGTCTAACAGAGAGGGCCTCGTTGATAGGGAAACATATAGAGTGCTGCTTCACAGATATGCAGCTGCACATAAGGTGGATGAGGCAATTGGGGTTTTCAATATGATGAGACATCTAGGTTTAGAGCCTGATTTGGATGCCTTCCAGAAGCTTTTAATGTATTTATGTAGGTATAAGCAAGTAGAGGTTGCAGAAACTTTGTTACATTCTAAAGGAGCTGAGTTTGGCGTGGATATAAAAACTATGAACATTGTTCTCAACGGATGGTGTGTGCTGGGAAATGTGCATGAAGCAAAGAGGTTTTGGAGAGATATAATTGCATCTAAATGCAAACCAGATTTTTTCACTTACGGGACTTTTATAAATGCATTGACCAAGAAAGGAAAGATAGGTACAGCGATGAAATTGTATCGAGCAATGTGGAAGAATCATGGAAAAATGGATATTGTGGTCTGTAACTGTGTTATTGATGCGCTGTGTTTCAAGAAGAGGGTACCTGAAGCTTTGGAAACTTTCCAGGAAATGAAAGAACGAGGTTCTTTTCCTAACTCTGCCACTTACAACACACTTATCAAGCATTTGTGCAAGATTCGGAGGATGGAGAAAGTTTATGAGCTTTTGGGTGAAATGGAGGTGAGTGGGAGCTGCGTGCCAAATGAAGTAACTTTCAATTACTTGCTCAAGTCATTGAAGAGGCCGGAGGAAGTATGTGGGATTTTGGAGCGGATGGAGAGGAATAGGTGCAAGGTAAATGGTGATGCGTTTAACTTGATCTTGAAATTGTATGTTGATTGGGATTGTGAGGAAAAAGTAAGACATACTTGGGATGAGATGGAGAAACAAGGGTTAGGGCCAGACTCCCGATCTTACACTATCATCATACATTGGCTACTTGACAAGGGAAGAAATGAAGATGCTTTACACTATTTTAGGGACATGACATCTAAGGGAATGATGGTTGAACCAAGGACTCAGAAGTTGGTCAATCAGATGACAGTAAAGCCAAAGGAGAATAAATCTGAGCAAGATCAAAGAGGTGCAACAAAAAATTACAAATCATCAAGGACTAAGCAAGAAAAGAGAACATGAAGCCTTGAACTTGATGATATCGTTCAAGCAAGATTTTGACGTTACCTCCATAAGAAACAAATTAAAGAGCTTATTCAGCTTTTGCTGGAGGTTATAACCTCAAGGCACTTTCATTGTCTGAGTGTTATGGAAATTTCACCGACTCTTAATCAGTTCCAGCATTTGAGGATACAAAACAAAATCTTGGGCTTGCTAATTTATTCTTTTTGGTTGTACGTGAAAATGTTTTATATATTATATTGTTGCTGTGTTCCTCTTCACATGTGGGCTTTCTGACTTTTCTTCAGTTTAATCCAAACATTAAAAAGAAACTGGGAAAGAAACAGAAGCAAGCATCCTGATATTACAAATTTTCATGTGTTTCTGTTATTTGCTTGGTCGAGTTTCAGAACAGACTCAGAAAAGATACTTAACAATTGGGTCAAGGTAAACATATTTCATGTGTGGCAGTAAACATAGCTTGTCTCCTAACATTTCTTAAAGGCACATGAATTTTACTAATCATATCTCCTGCTCGGTAGACATTAAAAGGTTTCAGTGCATGGTTTACATTTCTATGATAAATATCCAAAATTATAAGCAGCATATTTCCATATTTTGATCTATTGGAATCCAATTCTGCTTGTGATTATATTTAATTGACAGAAAATAAAATAAGAGTATATAAACAGAAGTTCTTTTCATTATTGGGACACACCTACTGATTAACAAATCACATTAATAGCTTCTACTCGTGTATTTAAGGATGAATAAAAATAACTGAATGTTCATCAGCAAAGAAGAAACGCGAAGAGTTCTGCAGCCATTGTCATATAAACCAAAACCCTAACCAGCCACCGCAGAAGTGGGTGTGTACCAGCCATGATGAATTTCTACAGCCCTTTTGTTCCGGGCAAGTCTTGATTTTCTGCGCGCTCCGGTGTTCCTGTGCAATGTCCCCACTTTTACAGCTTTATCAATGACCGAATAGGCCTCTGCGATCAGTTTCTCAACAGGAAGGACCTCCTCTGGCTGTGCTTCTGGTCTCTTTTTCAGCTCATTTAGTGCTTCCAAAACCTACAAGAGACACCACCAAATTCAGGACACCATAAAGAAACACATGAACTTTTCACTACACTTGAAAGAGTAATATTGATCAAGCTTCAGACCTCCTACATTTTCTATAACCTTCACACAGCAGTCCATTAATCTTGGAGCCATTATTGACTTAACCAGTACTCAATGATACACAGTACTAAGCTGAATTGATGGTCCATACTCCATTAGTGTATTACCAGGGAGAATATCTGATCCGTGTCATCACAATCACTAAGACTAACACACACCAACCACATGGACATGCAGTTCTAATCATTTGGTTCCTTTAATCTTGTTATTCTTCTACCGTTGTAAGGTTTGGGGGCCTTGGAGAGATGAAATCACAATTTTCACAGATGAACTAGAGACAAGCCATGCAGTGTCCTCGCAAACTGAAATGCAAGATACAATTCCTATTTACTTTTATACATATATATATAAATTCCAGCTTATTGTTCTTCAATCACAACCTAGTTAGGTAGATATTAAGAAAATCATCATGGGCATCCTCATACATAACTATGCTTATCCTTCACGGGCCGCCCTTACAAGGATGTTGCTGGAAAGAAGACTAACCAAGCTACATTTACTTCTCGATGGTATAAGCTACGGAATAGGTCTCAACCTAAACAGAGTTTAATCTTTATTAGTAAGCACATTACTAGTTGACTAAGGTACAATAACCCAACAGACGCAACCAATAACTGTTCACCCCTAATTATTAGTGTCGCAGCCAATTGTCAAGCAACAAATTATCTGCATTTTGGCATCGGCATCAGCCACCCATCATAAGAGGGCATGCAAATGTTTCCCGTTCACAGATGTAATCAATTAAAGGGAAATTAAAAGGAGCCCTTCCCACACCAATGAACAATCATAACAAGAACTCAACAATTCACTTCACCCTAGCCTTTTGAAACCTATAACAATAACTGGCTGTTAATACATGGAAAAATTTTCTTTACCAAATTTGGAAACAGACAGCAGAAGACAACACTTGTACATAGAATCATAAACACTAAATTTCTACATTATAAATTAAACTTCAGTAGGTTTTAGTTCTGATCAAAGCTCAGAGTAACAGATGCCATATATCGATGCTGCATAATGTGTTTCACTGTATTATCAGGCTAGTCCAAACTATTCCTGTCTCTTAATCCCAAAAATGGAACAGCAATATCATGTATAATGACGTCCTCGTCACACCAATTTTGCTTCCTTGTAAATGTACTTTGAGCTTATCTACATTCTAAGTAGATAATCCTTAAGAGATAGAGCTTCCCCCATTGAAACCCTACAACTTCTTATTTACTCACTTTGAACAAGTCAAACTCCAAACTTTTGATGCAAGGCTGAGCTCTTGAGGAATTTCAGCTTTTGGCAGGATGAGTAATGGAAAAAGGAGTCTTGACAATTCTTTCCAAGGTCAAAGTTTTACTTCCACAAAAAATTCCTACTCTTATAAAAGATGAGACACGAACCAATCCCTATGTTTTCTTAATTAAAAATTTAATCTTCTTCGCCCTCTCTTCAGCATGCTAAGCCCATATCATCTCATGCCTCGTCGAGCAAACCATATTGTGAACATTCTCTCAGACATACCATTCACAAAGGTTAACTAAACATTCAAATCTGTAGCTTCCTCAAAATTGCATAAAAAGTGAAGAACGTAAAAACTAAAAATTCTTTGTACACTTAATCAAGAACAAAAAGGTTTACAAGACAAACATTAGCAAATTATCAACATACGCATAAAGTTAGAAATCTAATACAAGTCTCTCCGTCTGAGCAAAACCCAAACCTAAGCATTCACAAAAATCTTCCCACTCCTTGCGCCCCCAAGCAAAAGCAGAGAAACATAAACAATCGCAGAAAGAAATCCAATTAAAAACAGAGAGAGATAATGAGGAGCCATCAGACATACACAAAAGGAATTTAGCAACAAGTAGATACCTTCTTCATGCGGGTTCTGACTTCAGACTTGCGGGATTTATTGTAAATGCGCCTCTTTTCAGCTTGGCGGGCTCTCTTCGCAGCTGAATCTGCTCTCTTCTTAGGAGCCGCCTCGCACACGATTGAATGCCGAATTGGCCTTTGAACTGTACTCATTGATAAACTCCCTGACAACAAAGAAAATTGTGTGACACACCCGAAGCAAAATTCAGTAATAGAAGCCGCCCCCAAAATTGAAAACAACAGAAAGAGAAACAATTTAAAAAAAAGGCAAAGTCAACAGTCCCTGATAACCAACTGGCTTCATTAAGTTCGTCTTCATGATTTTAAGAGAGCCAAGTATAGAAAATCAGGAAAGATTCAAACTTATGTTGAAGATTGTTACCTCTGTTAAAGACATTGTGAGAGAGGCTAGAGGAGAAGCTAAGAGAACTGAAAGTTGTGGTGTTGGCTGTGGAGATGGAGAAATATGGAGGACAAGTAGAAGTAGATGCAATAGCAGTGGCATGGAGTGATACTGCCTTCATTTTTGTCGGAAGAACAAAGCATGAAGTAGATAGAATAGACGCTGCCATGCCTCACCGTGAGAGAGAACTACAGAAGCTGACTAAGTGGATAACAGAAATCAACATTTGTTTTGTGGGGGTTGTTTGGTTACAACCATAAAAAAAATCCTGTATCGGGGCAGTTCTAAGCTCTCAGTTTACATTTTTTGTGCATTTACAGAATTCAGGTTTTATTCTTTAAATCTCTTTAAATTTCTCAAATGCAAAGTATCAAGATAATATGTTCAAACGCCCCATAATTAAGGATGTGCTTTTAGGCAGATAACGAACTACTTTTCTGCTGCAAAAGTCTTTTTAAAGAAAAATGAATGTTTGGTTGTAAAATAAAAAAGTACTTATTTAATATATATGACTTTTTTTATAATTAAAATATTTTTTTTAAGAAGCTCAAATTTAGAGCTTTTAAAAAAATACTTTTTAAAGTAAAATTTTCAGATCAATTAATAAGTTTATTTTTTAGTCCCTTTAGTCCTTATATTTTACAGATAATTCCCACAATACTCATAAACTCATCCTCACGTTTATCTTGCAAACTCATCTTTTCTATTACAATAAAATGCATAATTTATTATGTATTTAACTATTTACTCAACTTAAATATTT
>JANIPN010000219.1:82423390-82443519 GCA_027478595.1 Erythroxylum anguifugum
TCTCACATGTTAATTAATAAGGGTATATCTATAATTTTATTAGCTTTCTTAATAAACGTGCGTTTTTCTAAAGCGACACTTATTATGAATCGAAGGGAGTATATTTTAAGATATTTAAAATTATACTATTATATATTTTTAAGAATAATGGATGGCAGAGTGAAGTGTGAAAAGATTCCAATATAGCCATTCAAAGTCTTTGAGAACAAGAGCATTTGTTTCTAGCCTAATTCATCCTGAACAACCCCCAAAGCACCAAGCAACCAAAAGTTATAACCTTTTCCTTGAGTTTGTGCAAAGTGAAACCGCAGGAGGTCATATTTGCAGATATGCTTCTGCTTTACCAGGCGAGTCAATTGCAAGCTAAGAAGCACGGACATGGCAAAATAGAGCCGTGTCTGCGTGTCAGATACGTATCCGTGTCAGACGCACACGTGTTCGCATTGGACACGTGTCTAATATAAACACCTACAAAAAGTGCATATATATGCTTTAAATTTTTTTTAGAGGGGCTTATAAAGTATAAAATATGTATAAACTATCAAGATATTGGAAGTTTTAAAACACATCAATCGATATTTATCATATTATGAATTCTGAATTTTTTTCTTAATTCTAAATTTTATAATATATATATATATATATGTCGTGTCCGTGTCCACCAAATTTTAGAAGTTGGTGTGTCCCCGTGTCCATGTCCGTGTCCGTGTCCGGTGTCCGTGTCCGTGTCCGTGTCCGTGTCCGTGTCCGTGTCCGTGTCCGTGTCCGTGTCCGTGCTTCTTAGATTGCAAGTCATTAACAATACGAAGATTTGCTTTTTCAAATATTCCCACATTCCATGCATATGAATGGTAAAATATATTAAAAATGGCCAAAGGCAACATCTGTAGCCCTTTCTAACAGATAAGTGTGACCCAAAAGGTAGAGTCAATACGTGCTTAAACAGAGACTGCAACAATCCTGCTGCCACAAAGCTAAAAAGATCCTTCTCCCTGTTCTTAATTCAGGACATCATCCTAAGTAGCACTCACTTCAGGAGCCGGAGTGATCAAGCCATGGTGAAGTTCAACAGCGGTTTTCCTCCTAGCAAGCCGTGCTTTTCTGCGTTCTCCAGTGTTCCTGTGAAGAACTCCTGCACTCACAGCTTTCCTAATGGTTGAATGTGCCTTTTTAATTAGTCCATCAATATGAGCAAACTCCTCAGGTTGTACTTCAGGTTTGTTTTTCAGCTCATCCAACGCAAGAAATACCTGCAACAGTTAACAAAAATCATTTATAGGTCAGTGAAACAGTGAAGAACATGTAACCTATATACTATCCTTTCAAAAATTAGTATTAGAAGAGGAATACGGCTCAAACAGCTTTGTCAGCCTGTCATTTAGTTCTAATGAAAAATTACTGAGCATAAAAGCACTAAAGGAACCGACAGGATGCACATTAAGCTCTTGTTGTCTAGTTCTATCTCTATCCTAGTAGTTTTTGAAGCCTTTGACTTAAACCTAACTGCTAGAATGTCTAGTTTCCTAGTCTTGAGCCCAAATTATGCAGAAAAGAAACAAAAGCAATCGAATAGACTAAGTTGCCAGTTTAAGGTCGACTATGTCATAATTCAAAGATCAAAGCCAATACACAAGGACACTGTAGAAGCACAGTCATTATGCTTTTCATTATACCAATAGACTGCTCCCATTATAAACCCATTGGTCAAAATCAATGGTCATAAACTACTCTTTTCATAGTAAAGTACTTTCCATATCAAACAATAAAGAAGTCAAGACAATTACGTAACACAGCAGCTAGATAAAGCTACATCACCCGTTATACTACAAAATTAGTGTCAACATGAATAAGATTAGTTTCCAATGATTAGTGAAAGAACAAAACATTCATAAGAGAAGACGCAGAAGGAGACACATTACCTCCTGTCCCTAGGTATATACAAATGATCAGAAAAATGATAAATTATTACACATATTCATCAAATCTATAGATCATATCTAGCAACATAGATTTTTCTAAGAATCCCTCCTCTCTCAATACACTGCTCTCCCTCCATATACAAAGGCCAAGAGAACTTAACATGGGATTTTGTCATACCTTGGATAAAGTCATCCTTCTAGCAAATCTTTCCTTTATACCCTAGTTTCTTCTATTCAAATGAAGGGAGAAGGCCCCGGCTTGGAATCTTTTAATATGTAAGTAGACAATATTTGGCTGGAGTTCTAAGCTAATATGACCTTTAATTTCATTCCTAGAGCTAGAAATGATGCATCTCATGAGCTAGCCAAACACTCTACAAATGTAAACCTTATATATAATTGGGTTGAATCTTTCTCTACTTGGCTTGTAAAGCTTGTTATGATTGACTTATAACCTTCATATATTTGGGGTTTTATCAAAACCAAAAAAAGAAAAGAAGGAAGAAGGGAAGCATGGTGTTGAACTTCATCATCTAGAATCTTTACATTTAAGAAAAAAGGTAGACTAGATTAAAATATTAGGTCCAAATCCAATCCAATCCAACCAGAAAAATTCACAATTTACTTCACTTTCATTGTCATATTATCCAACATCAAGTTCAGATCAGAGCATACTGCTAAGAGAAAGGGAAGCAGGCCAATGTTGTAAGCGCATACTCAAACTCTTTCTCATTGAAAACCACTAGAAAGTTTCCAGCTTCCTTAGACGTTAAATAGTATTGTTATTGTGTCACCTAAAACAACAATACTCGCTTAAAGGGAATTCCTACTCTCTTTTTCTCTGTCTCAGCACATGAATGCAAGTATCTGCTTGCATGCACCTTCAATAATCTATCATATATTGATCAACAAGCTAACTTTTCCAGGAGTATTTAACACCAACGAAGACATTTCAAATACATAGCAAGTTTGATGCTGAAAACAAATATGGACCATGATAGGTGTGGAAAGGAGATGCAATGTAATTGGCTTACATAATGGAGACTATGTAATGTATTTTACATGAGTAGAAGGCATCATCTTAAACATTATGTAATGGGGACTTCATCACATTTTAACTTGTATGTAATCGATCATATTTTCTCCCCAACGAACGTGAAAAAATACATTATCTTCACATAGCTTCAAAATTACCGGATTATAGATTTACCAGCAACAGAGACATCAAACCAGATACCTTTTTCATCCGGGTTTTAACTTTTGTTCTGCGAGATTTGTTTTTAATCCGCATTTTCTCAGCTCTCCGAATCCTCTTTTGGACAGAAGCAGTAGAATAGGGAACTGACTTTTGAGCCATGCTTATTGGAACATACCCTAACATGTCCACAAGACGACCCAATTTAGATATCGAATAAAACGTGAATTGAGCTCCATTTAGCTGTCAAAGGTATTAAACGACCCGAAAGAAACAAGAAAACAAGAATCTCAGTTCTAAACACACAATGATTAGCTTAGCTGCGGTGGGTAATTTCTCAAGTTGAAAATGAAACAAAGTTTCAAGCTTTTCCATCCAAACTTTCAATAAACCAAACAAATGGTTCAAGATTCTATCTTTCACTCCAACGACCAAGGATATCGAGCACTTCAGCAAGATTCAAAGCGACGAAAAAGATACAATCTAATGGAGTCGCTTCAATTACCTTTATTAAGGACATTATGAGAGAAAGCGGAAAACAAACCAAGAGACCTGAAAGTGGCGCTTGCGGCAGTAGCAGCAGTGGAAAAAGAAGAGTGAAAAACACCATTTGAAGTCGGCGTTTGAGGGCAAAAGCTAGACGGGGCAGCGCGTCCAAAGGCGCGCCGAGCAACTTCTTTAGGACAAGAAGAAGAACAAGAAAAAGGGTCTTTGAGAGAGAGATATCTGAGTTTAACGAAGCCAGAAGATCGTATGGCAGCTGCCATTTCTCTACGCCACTGAGGTTTAAGGTTTCTGCGGAAGACGCTTTTTGTTGATGTTCTGTTCAGTTCGACCAAAGAGACGGCTGTCTGGCTACTGTACTAAAGCATTAGCGCATGCCCGCGTCCAAAAACGGGGCCAATACAGAAAATAGGTTTTTTAACTAAAAATTTAAATTTATAATTTTGTATAAATTATTTAAAATTTTAACTAAAAATTTAAAATATAAAAAATTGTCATTTCCTTTCCCTATATTGTTATTCTTCTTTAACTTGAAGCTGACACCAACTCTCACCGTCACCGCTTTAAGCTCCATTTTCTCCAGCTTCTCCTAACCAGCAAGCACAAGCAGCGAGCCATGGACGAAGAGCTCTCGTTGGACGATCCTACTCAGTTGCTTCAGTCTGCTTCCGACTTCGCTTACTATCCTGGTTTGTATTATACAATGGAGGGTCAAGATTCTTCCTTTTCTTTCTCTTCTTCGTTTCACTAGACTTTTTATTTCTGCAAATTCTATGCTCACCTCCATTACAGGAATCCAAAACGATGCCGCAGCTAAAGAGTTCCTTGATCGTTACCCCCTCCCTCTTGTTATCAAGTAAACCTCCTCGGCTCTTCCACTCGACATCTAATCTTTCTTTTCTCGTCCAATCAAAATTTGGGTTGAGTCTAATGTTTCAATTAAATGGTAAAGTTTCTGCTTTTGACTTCGTAGGCATTTTTTATTAAAAATCTGAACTTGCAGTGCATTACAAACAAAAGAAGAAGTTCCTGGGTTAGAGACCACTTTGGTTGCTTGCCTAGAGAGGATCTTTAAGACCAGATATGGAGCGTCCCTTATCCCGCATTTTATGGTATTTGTTTTTCTGCTACTGCGTTTTGTGGATGAAGTTTGTACAATCCTTGTCTGTAACTCTGTATGTTGGCCATGGATTAGATGGAGGCAATGTGTGTACTATTGGTTGTATAATTTGTTGGATTGATTTCATTTATGTTTTCTGCTCTTTGTTGGTTCTTTTAGTCTTTCGTGCAAATTGGCTTGATGGCGTATTCTGAGGTAGTCAAATGTCTGGCTTGCAAAACGGTATGTAACATTTAAGCCCTATACACATATTGGTCCAGACCTTGAAATATGTCGTAGTTGTATGCTTGTTTCTTCAAGTCTACGTTTTCTTTATTTTTATCTTTGAGGTTAATCATGCTTATTACAACTTTCTGACACACTATTTAATTCCTATACACGTTTAATTTTCTTTATAAATAGCCTACAAGTCAGCCATCTCCTAGTGCTTGCACCTAGTTTCATCTGTTAGGTGATTTTAATATTCCGTTAGAATGATGTAGATGACTTGTCTCTTTTTATACTCTGTGTAAGGTGGAAAACATGGATAACATCCAATTTATGTGATGACGGATTGAATATTGAAAACTTGATAGTTATGTTAAACCAACTTTATGAGTTCACTACACATTGTCAGGTGATTGAATGGTTGAATGAAATTATTGCCTTGTTTAATTATGTGATGATAGTGTTGTCAATGAACCCTAATTAGAAGGCAGTTTACTGTCTAGTTATGTTGCACAAGAA
Source organism: Erythroxylum anguifugum (assembly GCA_027478595.1). Classification (NCBI taxonomy): domain Eukaryota; kingdom Viridiplantae; phylum Streptophyta; class Magnoliopsida; order Malpighiales; family Erythroxylaceae; genus Erythroxylum; species Erythroxylum anguifugum. The sequence continues at coordinate 82,428,855 of JANIPN010000219.1, forward strand.
CTTGTTATGGTGTGAATGAATCGGGAGGGATACACAAAAGGCCAATTCTGGATGCATCATTTGCTAGCTATAATTTTACAGTTTTTACAAATCATTAGTTACAGCAAGAAACGTGAGGGGAAGTTCAAGGAACTGGCTTAATCCTAAAGGCTACTGGATGTGTATGCTGAGTTAGAAGGACATGATATCTTATAGTTTATTTTAACTTCGGTTGTAAAGAATGAATTTAACTGCTATCTGTGTATGTCACATTATATTTTAATGTTGTCTCAGTTAAATTTCTCCAGGTCAATCTGCATGCTCAGACAAATTACTTTGTATGCTTATACATTGAAGAAAATTTAACTTCAGTTCACTGCCCTATCAATTGTGCTCAGGTCTCATGTCTTTTGGAGCATTTCAATGAAACACCTGCCTTAGCTGCACAGCTTATTTTTGAAAATGACATATATCCACTTCTTCTTGAGTGTCTCGTAAATGGGTAAGTAGTGATCCTTTAATTTTCAACTTCCTATAGAAATTTGCTACTTTTTACATGCGTATTTACCTATCATTATCTGAAAATTGGTGGAATGCCAGAAAAAATGTAAACTGAAGATCTGGGCAAACAATAATGGATTAGCACAATACAATCTTACAGGTCTTGACACCTTATGATGGGGGAAGTTGTGATTAATATGATAACTGGCTGTTGGCTTTCCAATTTGATAGAGCATCATATATCTGTCAGCACTTTTTGCCAATTTCTTTGGTCAGGTGACCAGGAATTACAAAATTTTCGTTTATCACATCTTAGATCTGTCCACTATCTACTGTCTTTCACTGGAGAAGGTTAACAAATGGTGCATCTTAATTTGTCAACTTGTATTTATTTGGATTGCACGGGTGCTTTTCATATTTGTATTAGATGCTGCTGTCAGCAATTTAGTTGCACTCTTCTGGTTCCTTCTTTCAGTTGTGTGTTTGTTGTCTTCACGAATAACTGCCTTTTGTTGAGGTAAGGGTAGTGCAGAAGTGGGAGTGGAAGGAAGTATCAGAAGGGAAAAGAGGTGGGGACTTTAAACAATTAGTTCATCACGCTAAAATTCAACGCTCAATAAGTGACTGTTAATGGCACTGCATTTTGCTTTTGAAATTTGTCAATTATGTTGTTCTAGGATGCCTTTCCTCCCTTGTCAAAATAATGTTGTTGATTTTACAGAGCTGTTCAAAGATGACCTTTTTTAGGCGGTGTAAAGTTGAAAATAAATTTCTGATCCATTGCTGCATATGAAATGCATTTGTTCTTCCTGTAGGGATGAAAAAGTCGCAACTGAATCAATTGAGGCAATTGTGAAATTAGCTGGTTCTCCACAGGGTGTGGTAAGGACTTTGTTATTCAATACATATTAAGAGGTTAAGTTATTTTATAATAATCTTTCTGCTGTCAGAATTGGCTTTTTTTTCTTCTTATTTGTTAGAAATCTGGAATGAGATTGTCAAGAATTTTGCTCATTTTGCAGCAGATCATTTTTCCAGCAAACAACAGTGAAGTCACTCACCTTGTGAATTTATCAGCCCGAAGTTCTTCATTGGTATGATAGTTTATTCCTGGGAAGATGTCTCAAAATAGACCCCATTTCCTGACAATCAAACCAATGAAAAGATGACATATTTTCTGAATTGACTTCTCAGCCACTTTGCAAATTGCATCCTGTTATTCTTTGGTTATGTGTGCTCTTAGTGCATCAAGAAAAAACTTCTCTGAACTGTTCTGAACTGCTAGCATTTTTTCTCTTAGTAATCAGATGCTCTGTCTTGCTATTTCATGCCTATCAGGGACGTGTACGGGTTTTATCTTTGATAGTGAAGCTGTTCTCTGTTTCCCCTTATGTGGCATCTGTAGTTTACAAGTCAAGTCTACTCAGTTTACTGGAGGCAGAACTCAGGAACACAGATGATACTCTAGCAACGTTAAGTGTTCTGGAGTTGTTTTATGAGGTTTGCTATTTGCTAAATACTTCTTGTCTCCCTTTTTCTGCCATCTCCTAATGCTGCGTTCATGGGCCTTGACTTTTTGGTATTGTTTATGCCCACCATCCATTAATCTACTGTTATTGCTCCTTGACAAAATAGTTACCATCTATTTTTGGTTTTTGTAAGTGGTGTGAGCTATAGTCTTTCTTTTTCTTGTTCCATGGTGGAAATTGAAGTTATCAGAAATTCAGCATGGTACAGAGTTCTTGTCAAGAACAACACTTGTCGAGTTGCTTACTTCTATGATCAGGTAGTTTTAATGGTTCCCCTTAACGTAGATGGTTAGAAGTTTGTTTGCCTAGATTCTTACTGGCAGTGTTGCTATTATTACATGGTAATGGTTCCTTCTTTCTTCTCTTGAAGCAATTCTTTGATGGATGCTGTGTTAAGATCAAGAGCAATGATGATAACTGGACGACTTCTAGCCAAAGAGAATGCACTTGCATTTATTGATGAATTTAGTGAGTTTTGTGCTCGAGTCTGGTTGTTCTTGGATGCTGATGAACACATAATTTGATGTAATTGTGTTTCTAATAGACTAGAGTCACGTTGTGTACATTCACCTTGATTGCAACTTATTGGAAACATATACATATGTTTGGCAGTCTTTATTTTTGGAAGCTCTCCTTTGGAAATTGGAAGAGTTAATTGTCAGTGTTCAGTTTATGCTAATATCTGAGAAACTCTATTATAATATCCGTTGGAGAGTCCAAAGTACAAATTATTGGATTTTATTTTATGATATGTAATCTCAAACTGGTAGGCTTCAGGAATTCTTTGTTGTTGTGCTAACTCTCCTTATAAATTCAGGTGTTAGAACAATTATATCAGCCATTGATCGAAGACTTGGGTTGGGAAGTGAAGATTTGAACGAGTGTGAAACTGCCTTGGAGGCATTGGGCCAGATAGGATCATGTAAGTACATGACTAACTACTGTTAGCTGATAAAATGTCATATTCATGTTGTTTAGATGGGTGACACTTTGCCATCAACAAATCCACAAATTAACTTCACTTCAACTTTGTTGCATACTCTGCGGTGCATCATGTATTATCTTAAATACCTGTCTGAAAAACTAGCAGTATCCTTTTTCTAGCTTTAGGTGTTTCAGAATAAGTGCCTTTTCCATTCACCTTTTTGCTCCAATTGATATTCCGAAACATATTTTAGGTATTAGATACATATCTATGTGTTTCATGCAAATTAATTGACAACATTTCTTGTTCTTGTCAGTATTGTTGTTTAGAGTTAGATGTTTTTATCTTTATGAGTTTAGTACACGCTGCTCAAATTCGTTTCCAAAAAAGTTTTGTGGAGCTTTCTAATAGCTGGACCAGGATTGGGATCAAATATCCAAGTGAACATTTTAAAAGCATGAATGATGTGCTCTTTGTTGATGTTTGGTGGATATGCTGGAGTGTGAAGCAATATCTGTTGCAGCTCAGTTAAGCGGAAAAAGCTAGAAAATGTGGATAAATAGGTAGGAGATGTTTTCATCTGAGAATCAGGAAGCGACGAAGATTTTAACAGTTAATAGTTTTGTAAACATTTTTCACTTGTAATTGTTACTTACATATTAGCCAATGATTGTTATCACATAAAATAGATCCACATCTTTGATCTTGATGTATTTTGTATCCTCTGTCACTCAGCTGCAGTGGTGTTTGGATTTTAGATTAATGTACAGGGAAACAATAAATGGTGGTTTTGATTATTGCAAGTCCTAATGAACATAGTAGATTGGTTATGTAAAAAGTCGATAATCCAACTTACTGAAGTTGTAAGTTCGGTATCTCTATTGACATCCTCTTTATCCTATGCGTGTGGTTTCCTTGCATGATGTTTTAAATGGATTGCAACATATTATGAGCTAGAATGAAATTTGCTCTTCAATAGATTTAATCCTCATGTTGTTGGTGATTGTCGTTTGTATATATAGATACTAAGGGATCTTCTATTTGTTACGAGTCATGTGACATGATGTGGGGTAATATGCTTATTCAAAAAATGCAAGAATAACTGATTATTGATGTCATTTTCTAGTCATTCGCTACCGAAGAAAATGAAATTTTTAATGTGCTTGTAATGTTTACTGAAGCTGAATCACGTGTGACTGTTTCAATTTCCTATTAGCTTACCCAGGAGCAACATTGCTGCTCTCAGTTTCACCTCCTGCTGCAAGACATGTAGTTAATGCAGCTTTTGAACGACAGTTTCATGGTAGACAGTTGGTAAGTTCTCTCAGTTCTAACCTTTATAGATAACAATCATGATGTTCTTGACAGAACCGGTGACAATATCCTCAATTCTGTTAACCCTTCCTGCTCTTTCCATAGAGAGGACATTATTACAATTCATTTTATATAAGATTGATGAGAATTATCTATTAACGTTCTAAGGCCGTAGCTACTAAATTTTATTTTACCGCAGATATGAATAATAATTACTTTGCTACTTTCTTGCAACTAAAAGGTAGATTGTCAGATAATGGTCAACCAAGTCCCTTTAATGGTTAAAGGAGATGCAAAAAACTATTTTTAACTTAACTCTGTATTCCCTTGTGCCTTTTTTATTATTCCAGTCAACAATTCTATGACTTGCATGTAACTCGCTTGTATGCTTGCTGTATGCTTGCTTTCTCAAGAATTGGCCTATGAGTAAACTCACTAGTGGGAAGTAGGTGCTAGTTCTGGATTATATCTAAAAATTACTAACGGTACTTGAAGTATTAAATTTGTTCTCCTTGACGATCACATCAAATATCTGGCTGCAAAAATACATAATGGATTCATTTCATATAGGTGTTTGAGAATCATTGATCTTATATCTAGTTATATTCAACCATGATGCACGACAGCTCCTTTTGATCAATAGTCTGACATGGGGAAATCGTTTTTCCAAAATAAAATGTTTTTTTTGAAAATATAATTCAAAGACTTGGGACAATCAATAGTACAAGTCCTATTGTCAAAATCTCCAAATTAGTGGTACAACCTGATAGTTACAACACTACAAAGGAGAGTACATGTTTGCTTCCTACCTAAGCTTGAGCTGATGTAGCAAATGTCGGCAATTGATGCTGATTTGATATTGCATGCATACTGTTTTCCAGGTTAGACTAGGAATCACATTCCTGGCAAACTTGCTTTCTTTCTTTGCTTGTCAAGTTTTAGTTGTCAATCCCTAAATTTAAGGTAAAAGTTTTACAAGTTTTAGTACTTGCATATACTTATTCCATCTTGCGTCCTTACAAGTTACTGCATTTTCAATTATCATATTGTTGAAGGATGCATTGTGCCGGCATCATAGCAGAAATTTTGTCTAATATCATAAATTACTTCCTAGTCCTATTGCTAAAAAGATTATGTTAAAGGTAGGGATTCAAATATCAAATTGAAATGCCAGATTCTGTTTTCTGTGTTGCATCTCTAAGATAATTGGATGATACACACAGGCTGCATTGCATTCCCTTGGAAATATTTCGGGAGAGAATCGATCTGAAGGCAATATTATACTGAATGGGGATGCGGAAGATAACCTGAGACGCTTGGTCTATGAAACAGCTTCCAGAAGCACAAAGCTAACACCATCGGTGAGAATTTTTCTTAAATAGCTTTATACGAATTTATCTTTGTTCTATTGCAGTACTTGAAGTACCACTAGTACAGTCGCATGCACCAAGCAATAAACTGATAGATCTAACTCAAGTTTACGTTAGGAGAAATAAAAAGAAGGCAGAGGAGTAAGGGAGTAGAGGGGCAGAATTGACTACTAAATTCATATATTCTGTTAGTTAGTTAGTGTTGCTGACAACCAATCATTAGGTTGTCAGCTAACCGAATCTGTTAGCAATCACAGATTCTTAGTATAAATAAGCAATAGGCAGGAAGAGAGAGAATATTGCATGTACTGATGAATGTTTGAGCCATAGGCTGGAGGTGCTGGTCCTTGAAAACCTGTTATCATTGTCATTCTGCTAAAGTATCAATACAAGAAAAATATACATATTTTCCATACCTTGTTCTGGAACCTATCATAAACATGTGTTACTTCATTGATTGTTTGTTGCATAGCTTAGATTTTTATTCTTTTGCGCTGGCAATTGACATGATATGCTTTTGGAATTGCTGACAAGACTAAAGCTTTTGCAATTGGCAGGGCCTTTTCCTGTCAGTTCTTAAGCAGGATTCAGAAGTTCGTTTGGCGGTGAGGGCTTCTTACTTTCCTGGACTATCTATTCTTGAAGCTGCATAGATGACAATATTTGCATAGAACTCTTTTACTAGTGTCTTAGCTGCTTCTAAGCCAGATGAGAATATTGCATAGAACTCTTTTTCTAGCGTATTCATTATTATGCTAAATCACTGTTTTTGAACGAAATACTCAATTAACTATTTATTTGTGATCAGCAACAAGTTCATAAACCACATTATTGTAAGCTACAACCACAAAAACAAACTGCAATACAAACAGATCCTAAGCACTTGCTCTCTCATGTTCTTTAAATTATTTGTTAGGCAGGATGGCTTGGAAGTGTTCCTATTTAGGCCTAAGTTATCATAGTGAAAAATAACCATAGAGCAAATTTTAAATTGTGCTAAATCTTATGTTCTTATAATTGTGTTAAAACTATTTTACACTAAAGAAAAGAGTTTTTAAGTCCTGGTCTGTTATGACATGCGCGTGCTTTGTCACATAAGACCTGGATGTGTGCATTCCAATATTGAAGTCTCTAGGGAAGAATAAAGAGAAACAAAAGGTTAAGGTTTAATATGAGATTTGTTCAAATATCAGAAGTTTAAAAAAAAAAAAATTTGTTTATCACAGTTACAATTTTAACTCTTTCACACTTAAATAGGCTAAGCTCCTCCTAAAGATGTAGCATTTTGATCTATATTTTTCACTTGATTAAAAATTGGCCTTCACTTGAAGTTTATGCCTGATCTATGGTAAGTGGGTTAGTGGACTTTATTGTTGGTTTCTTTTGTGAATATTTTCAGGCTTACAGAATGATAAGTGGGTTAGTGGCTCGGCCATGGTGCCTGATGGAAGTATGCTCTAAGCAAGAAATAATAGACATAGTCACTGATCCAGCTGCTGAAACAACCAAAATAGGTTTGTGCTCCACTACCTGTTTAATATCATGTTCATAATGATCATGGCCAATGGTTAAGATCTTTACATTTGTTTCTCTTGTTTTTTATTCTCCTGTAGTTGCCATTGCACTTGGTAATTGTAAATAGGATATGAACTGAATAGAAGGAACTCTTTTCAGTACAGTATCTTTGGTACATATAAATGGGCCACCTTAAATAGGAATTGGTAGCTGTCATCTGTCAGCCGATATATTACTAGTTCATCAATGTTTCAAAATGATCTCCGTGCATCGGAAGCACATTTAGTTAGATATGTTATACGGTCGAATTAAGTACACACCACAACAGTTGAACTGCTCTGGGCATGTCTTTGGAACAATAGCTATATTTTCAGTTAACTTGCCTGAAATTCTCGATGCTACTTATCAAAGAAATGGATCAAAAGGCTTTATCTTTCTTTGGGGGAAAAATCACTCTTATTTTATAGATTACGTGTATCAAAAGAGATAGGAATGCGTTACTATTTAGCCAAGTGAGAAAAATAGCACTTCATTATCTCTACCAGCTTGAGAGTTCTTTTTTGAAGTTTTCATAATTGTCTTCGTATCTTAAAGCAGTCCTGTTTTTCAGTTTCTTCATCTATGGAGCTGCTAATTGCTGCCACAATTTCAAATCTTATTTCCTCAAAAAAAAATGTCAGGTATGGAGGCTAGACATAATTGTTGCAAGGCAATCCACAAGGCTTTTATTTCTTCAGTTAAGCTCAGCAGCAATCCTACTCTTTCTGGAATAGCCACCAAGGTAAGACGTCTGTAGTATTTGACTTGTTGAAACTAGAAGTACTTGAGCTCTTCATAATATACAGTTGTTTTGTGTCTTGGCATGTGAATTGCAGTTGCAGGAAGCTGTTAGTAGGGGTCCCTATCTCTCAGCCAAGCTACGTGAAGCACAACCTGAAGTAATGACTGCTGACAGGTTTTGAACGAAGCGGTGGCTTTTTAGAATCGTTTAAAACTTAAAAGGGTTTTCTTTTTTTATCTACTTCTTCGCTTCAGTTGATGTACTAATGCTTTCACTGACGGCTTATCACCCAACTATTAAGTAATAACCTTCACTTTCGAATAGGGGGATATAGTCATATAGTTACTCTATGACTTTAGAATAGTACTATATTATAGTACTTGTGGAATCTAATCTGCAGTCCAAGTTTGTAACAAGTCAGTGAACTGGCTCTTCACCGGGCCAACCACTTGAATGTAAAAAGCCCCACATGACCTCCCAACATCTGACATTGTTCATTAGATCATTATTAGTAGGGGTATAAGACAATTTATGGTTGGTAAAAGTAGGAGTCGAGAACATCTTGAACAAGTTGGTCTCTAATTGTACTATGACCCTCGTACACCCAGGCGGACTTGTCCAATATCATAACGACCACTGCTACTGTGTTCCTCAATCGTCCCACATGCTGGAAATTATACATATGTGCTGCCATGATGTCTAGATAGGTAACTATTAGACTAGGGACCCTTCAATGCATAATTCATCTACCTATTGTTATTTTCAAGTGCTGCCTCCTCCAATTGGACCTCCCAGACAAGACTTTAATGTTATAAAAAGTGACTAATTTGGCATGGAAAGTTGATCCTGAGACAACCCTGTTGTTATTTCCATAAAAGTTTGAAAATTGTCGATGATTTAGACTTCACAAAAAGTAGGCACGAGGCACCCTTCTTAAAGAAATTGAGATTCGGTCAAATTTCAGAGAGAAAATATTTAATCCTCGATTTTTTTTAATAGTGGTTTAACATTTTAATGATTTTTAAAATTCTAACTGATCAAATGGGAATTTTGGTTGATGAATTTGTTGTATCAATATTAGCTATTTATCTTTATTTCAAATATTCACATGGGTCATTTAGAAAGTCTCTCTATAAGGTTGCGTACTAGTAGACTTTTTCAGACCTCCCATAATCTACTAGATGTTGGTGTTAAATTTGTATGTATCAATACATATTTTTTTATAATATTTTAAAATCATCCGAGATTTTTCACACCATTAATGATATTATTTTAAAATTTTGGTGAAATATAATATAAAATGATATGTGAAATGAAAATCTCAATAGTCCAAAATTTATTGAATTGATGATTTATTACTTAGATTATTATAATGGTTATCGTGACTGGAAATAATATAAAATTTGTAGTGTATTTAGAAATGAAATTTGATTGATATTCTTGAACTATTAAATTAAAAGTTATATATGACTGAATCGATGCTTCGAAGAACTTAATTGACGATTAGAACATAAATTTGCTGTTGTAATTTCAAGTATTCTACAATTATCAAGAATTAGGAATTAGCATGTTAAGAAATTAAGTCCCCTAAGGAGTGGTCGAGTTAGTGAAGTGGGGGAGCATATATCTAAAAGGTCCTATGTTTAAATCTCCCTACCTAAACTCTCTTAATCGGGTCTGTGGTACAAGGCTTGCATAGTGTGAAATACTCGATTGACGTGATTTGCAGGCTATTGCGTCAACTCAAAGATTTACTTAGTACGTATCAAAATGATAGCAGCTGTGAGTTCTTTTATTTCAAAAAAAAGTTAAGAAATTAAATGTGGCGGATATCTTGTTCTATGTTATGTCAATTCAATTAGTTGATCTTACCCTATGTTTAACATCTTAGACACTCATTTCATCTTATTGTCCCTTTTTAGATTTAGAAAATAAGCTTTTACAAACAAATACTCAGGGTGGGATTAAGTAAGATTTTATTAATTAGTTTAGTTACTATTAAGATTAAAATTTGATGGTTAACAAAAATGACTTATTATGTAAATTGAAGACATGTACTTCTACCTTTTTAAATGTAATGATATTTGTGATTTAAGTTGCAAGGACTTATAAAGCATATGTAAATTATATAGAAAATATTCCAAGTAGATTTTATGCTAAACGATATGAATACCGTATTCTATTGCAGTATTGTACCAGAACCGATCAATACCAGCACCGTTTCGGATAATTTTTAAATTTTATGAAATAGTCTCTCAATTTTTTAAAAAAATTACAAAATAATCTATTAGTATATTGTATTGTATACTTTATAATTTTACATCAAATATGTTTCCAAATATTATAATAATAAAATTTTAAAATAACAACAATTTATTTGTTTTTATTAACATTAATTTTTCAATTTTCGCATATAAATAATAATCACAAATAATATGAAAAAAAATCATTTCATCATCATACAAATAACAACTATTATATGATATGTTAAAAAATATACATGTTCGTTGGACATAAAAACAGACCGAAATAGTCAAACAAATACAAAATTATTAGGAAATTGACCTTAAGGTGTGATTTTGATTCACATTGATATAAGTAAGATTTCACTTTATAGTTTGATTCAATTGTAGCAAGGTACATTATAGTCTAAATACATTACATTAGGACATTGGGGGCGTTTGGTATATAGCGTTTAAGCTATATTTCAGTTGATTAAAGAGTATTAGTTATTCGTCAAACAGTTAGTATACTTGTTTGGTTAGGAGCTGGTTGGGTTGGTTGATTCAACCCAACCAGTTATTTTTTGAAAAGCTACTCTAAGTAGCGTGTCAACCTATCAGCTAATAAAAATCTTACTCAAAAATAATTGTACCATCAACCTCATTTCTCATCTTAAGCAACTGGTAGTTTTTAGGTTTTTCACTTTAAAAAGAGAAAGTTATGATTCGCGTGTAGATCTTCCAGAATTTTCTCAAGCCGTCTCCTCCAAACACCTAAAAATCATCTTGTCAATTATTATTATTATTATTGTTGTTGTTGTTGTTGTTGTTGTTTATATATCCTATGTTTTTGTTAGTTAAAAAATAAATAAAAGCTAAAAACAGAGGATTGCAAAAGACAATAGAGCGAGTTTATTCGAAGAAACACTACTGCAGAAACAAGAACAACGATGCATTTAGAGCTTTAGCTCATGACTTAAATAGCTGAATTACTAACTGAAACATAGAAAATTTGGTATAAAATCAACAAAATCTGATCCTAATCGCTTTAGAATAGGACTACTTATTGACTAGGATATTTATTGGATATCTGATACAAAAACATAAAAAATACGTGTAACACTTAAAGCATATAATTAACGCTCCTCCTTGCTTTAAGGACTGCAAACTCCAATTCTTTCTCTCAGAAGCTCAAACTTGCTAACTGGAAATGGCTTTGTAAATAGGTCTGTTAGCTGGTCTTCTGATTTGCAGTAGACTAAAGTGAGCTTTCCATCTTGCTGCACTTCTCTTTAGAAGTAAAGTTTGATGTTAAAATGCTTGATTTTCCCGTGAAACACTGGATTGTTTGAGATTGCAATAGTGACCTGGTTGTCAACAAGAATCTCAGTGCTTTCTTTCTGCTCTATGCGTAAATCATATAAAATCTTTTTCAGCCATAAAACTTGATTTGCAGCTACTGCTACTGCAATAAATTCAGCTTCTGCAGTAGATTGTGCTACAATCTCTTGCTTCTTAGAGCACCAAGAAAAAACTCCTGAACCTAGACTAAAACTGCAACCTAAGGTACTTTTCATGTCGTCAACCGATCCTGCCCAATCACTATCGGAGAATCCATATGGCTTGAAATTTTTGCATTTCTCAAACTTGACACCATAATCAATAGTGCCTTGTATATACCTTAGTATTCTTTTTGCAGCAATTAAGTGCATTTCACTAGCACAATGCATAAACCGAGACAGAAGACTTACAACAAAAAGTATATCAGACCTTGTTGCCGTGAGGTACATTAAGCATCCTATCAAGCTTCTGTAGTGTCCTTCATCAACTTTATCAGTTCCATCCTCTTTGCACAACTTCTGTTTCTGATGCATTGGTGTGCTCATTACTTTGCACTTCTCCATCTGAAATTTCTTCAAGATTTCCTTTGCATACTTTTTCTGAAAGATGAGTACTTCATTTTCTCCTTGCCTGACCTCCATTCCAAGAAAATGTGTCATGAGATCAAGATCTGTCATTTCAAAAAATTGCATTATTTCCTTTTTGAATGCCTCAACCAACCTTGTATTATTTCCTGTCACCAAAAGATTATCAACATAAAGAGACAATGAGAATGTCCTTATCTTTATTTTTCACATAAAGAGTGGCTTCTAACAAGCTTTTAACAAAACCAAGGCTTAACAAGTGAGCATCTATCCTACTATACCAAGCCCTTGGGGCTTGCTTCAAGCCATAAAGAACCTTTTTGAGTAGGTACACTTTGTCCTCTTCACCATCCTTCACAAATCCTTCGGGTTGCTCAACATATATCTCCCCCTGCAAGATGCCATTTAAAAATGTTGATTTGACGTCTAGTTGAAACACCTTCCATCCCATTTGTACTGATAATACAAGCAGCAATTTAATTGTATCCAATCTTGCAACAGGAGCAAAAGTGTCAGACCAATCAACACCATAATCTGAGCATACCCTTTGACGACGAGTCTGGCCTTATATTTGTTGATGGAGCTATCTGCATCCAACTTTGTCCTGAACACCCATTTGACGCCAATGACCTTTCTTCCTTCAGGTCTTTTAACTAGCTCCCAAGTTTTATTTTTTTCAATCATAGACAGCTCTTCCTCCATTGCTTTCTTCCACTTTGAATCCTGTAAAGCTTCTTCAGGACAAGCAGGTTCACAAATTGCCACATTACATCTTGCATAGATCTCTGAAAGTGGTCTTGTTCCTCTAACTGGAGGATCATCTTCCAACTCATCTTGCAGAGGATCACTGATGACCTCAGGTACTTCTGAAGGACAATCCTTATTCTGCAAATTTTTCCAGTCCCATTGCTCATCCTCATTAAAGTGTGCGTCCCGGCTGATTGTCATTTTTTTGGTTTGAGGATGGTACACCTTGTAGGCTTTCGAAGCAGTACTGTAGCCCACAAAGAAGCCTAGAGTTGCCTTCTTGTCAAGCTTGTCACGCTTAACCTGAGGTACATGAACAAAACATATACATCCAAATACTTTAAGAAACTTTAGTGAAGGTTTATACCCATACCAAGCTTCAAATGGAGTTTTATCTTCCAAAGCCTTGGTTGGAAGCCGATTTTGCAAAAATATTGCTGTGTTGGCTGCTTCTGCCCAAAAAAATTTTGGCAACTCCTTTTCATGCAACATACATCTGGCCATCTCCATTATGGATCGATTCCTCCTTTCGCTAACACCATTCTGTTCTGGAGTGTATGGAACAGTAAGTTGATGTTCAATGCCAGCTTCTTTGCAAAATAAATTGAATTTTGTTGAAGTGTACTCTTTCCCGTTATCAGACCTCAACGCTTGAACTTTATAGCCACTTTGTTTTTCCATATGTTTCTTGAACTTCCAAAATACTCCAGCCACCTCTGACTTGAATTTCAAGAAAAAAATCCAACTCATTCTTGTAAAATCATCAATGAATAGTATAAAGTAAAGGCTACCTTGTAAGGATGGTGTTCTTTGTGGTTCAGCAACGTCACTGTAAACTAGTTGCAGCTTTTGAGAAGGTCTCCAAGTTGACTTGGGAAGTGGCAACCTGCTTTGTTTTCCAAATTGACAGGCATTATAATTTTGCAAGTGTTTGTCAAATTCTGGTAGGCCTCTTGTCATGTCACCTTTCTTCAATCTTATCATCCTTTGAAGGTGACAATGGCCAAGCCGTTTGTGTCAATTCTCTGTATCACTAGATTCAACTTTGTTGCAACAAGTCATCTGCTCCTTCTCTGTTGGGTCATACGAGAAGCTTCTACCCCTCATTTTAACCTCCAAGATTTTTCTTCCAGTTGCATCAATAATAAGACAGTGAAAATTTTCAAAGGATATTTTAAATCTTTTTTCTAGCAATTGAGCAACACTCAATAAATTCTGATCAATTTCAGGCACGTATAGAACTTCTGAAATTAGTTTTGTACCAGATGGTGTTGTGATTGCAACTGCTCCAATCCCTTTTGCAGGAAGATAAACACCATTGCCGATTCTGACTTTTGATGGCTTCAACTCCTTAAAGAGTGTTTTATCGTACGTCATGTGGTTTGTACAATCAATGTCAATTAACCAGCATTCAGAAGAGTGATTTGCTGCAAAGCATGTTGCCACAAAAATCTTATCTTCTTCTTCTTGGTAGGCAACTTGAGCATCTGCTTCAGCCTTTTGAAATTTGCTCTTGCAATTTATAGCTTCATGTCCCAATTGATTGCACTTGCTACACTTCGCATCTGGCCGCCTTCAACATTTAACTGGTGGATGACCTTTTTTGTTGCAATGCTTACAAGGTGGATAGTCCTTCTTTAGATTTTTTTCCTCTCTTTGATGTTGGTTGCTAGTGACGTTTTCACTGCTTGATGCTTGATTTATGTTCTTATTCTTTGTAGATTGTTGATGTTTTGCTGACAAGGCACCTTCAACAATTTGATCCTGCCTCATGAGTCTCCGTTGTTCATGTGCCTGCAAAGAATGTAGCAATTCTGCCAAGGTAATCTTGGACAGGTCTTTAGTGTTCTCCAAAGA
>JANIPN010000219.1:82448611-82459509 GCA_027478595.1 Erythroxylum anguifugum
GCAACCAGGGTATGGTGGCGTCGGAGTGGTGGCTAGAGGGAGACCTAGGACGGTGGCGACAGTGAGAGGTGAGGAGAAGAACCGAGAACGTTGAGAGGGACAAAAAATTGAATGAAATTGTGAGGGAGAGAGAGTCTCTTAGGGGGGTTTCAATTTGGTCCTGAAATAATCAAAATTTACGATACTGACCTTGGCTACTATTTTAAATACTAGCCAGTATTAAGTGAAATTTTGGATACCAGTCGGTATTTAAAACATGTTCCGAAGGAGATTTTGTACTGTGTTTTTGGCTGGTATGGTATGAAATTCACAGCTTTGTTTACACACTCTCAAATAACTTAACCCATTTTTCACGGGGAATAGATAGATGAAACTTTTCAACTCGCCCTGATATTATTATATTAAATTAAAGGCATTGTTTTTAATTTATAATATTGATTTTTATAACCCAAATAAAGAACCAAGATATAGGATTTAATTGAAAAATGTGTAAAGATGTACTCGTAGAATAGATATCACTCATTTCTATAATGTTTTAAAATTTTCTTGTACTTTTTAATTATTTTTTATAAATCAGACAACTATTACTAATCATCGGTATGTTGACCCTTAATCTGCTGGGTCACGAGTCATGACTTCAATCCTTTAGCGGTAGTCGGGCCTGCGACTGGGAGTCCTTAGTGTTGGGGATCAACCTTTTGGAACAAGGATTCTAGAAAGATTGGTTGTAGCATTAAGGTACTTGTAACCGGCTCATTAAATTCTTACTAAATCGTGCAAGTCATCCTCTTTCACCTAAATCAAAAGTGTATGAACTGGACATGCAAAAGTACAGGATTATAGTCCAAATCGACCTTAGCCTCGACCAACCTTTACAGTTCATTGTATTAAGTCATCAAATGAATTAAATTGTATAGATTGGACATCCGGGAATGCAAGGTTAACTTCAAAGAGGTCTAAAGATTCTTGGGAGGCAATCTGCCACATGCCATATCTACCCCATATAATTCCTGGAATAAAAAGGACTGACTCAGTTAACTAAAACAGCAAATAGCAAAACATATAGATGTAAAAGGTAAATTATATTTGCAGTGTATAAACCAGGCCCCACCAAACACAGAGTACAATATATATGATTCCATATTTCTAAGCTCATAATTCCCCCTTCTCCTTAGATAAACCTCCAAAACCCAGCTTTTGGTCATTGCCATTTGATCCTTTGGATGTTTGTCCAGAAACTATATTATCTACACTTACCATATTGTATATTTGTGTTGTGTGTAGCAGAAATGGCAGGAGCCAAGACATTATAAATCCAAAAGTTGCACAAACATGGTACATCGCGTGCTATGCCTTTTCCATGCACAAAATGGACTGGCCTGACTGGCCAGTGGTCACCCCCTTCCACCACCACAGATCCCAAAATGAGGTGGTACTCATTGCATTCCCAATTATGCAGCAGTATTGTGCCAAATTTCAACCTCGACATACCAAAGAAGCTGGCCAGAGCCACCATCATCACCGTCCTCATCATCTTACAGAAAATTTGGCCTTTTCAATTTGGCCAAAACAAGCGGCAACAAATTTTAGTCAGTAGTGTCGAGATTCATCACAGCCATCTATAGGCTCTTTGCTTTTCTTCTTGTTTTGCAACATTTTCGTACATGCTTTTGATTGCAAATGCCAAGACAGACCAGTTACACAATGCGCGGTTTCGATGTTAAGTCCCCTAGTAATTTTTTGTACTCAAGTAGACTGGATGTTCCTGAAGATGGTATCTACCTTGGCATCTTTCACTTTCATATTAAAGCGATGTACTGATTGGAGATAATAGGTCTTCTTTGAAGATATGCTCTTTACCCTTAACCAGTTACTTCAGGGCAAGAAGATGACTATATTTCGCTGGAACTTTCACCATATAGACGAGGGAGAGATCAGTCATAGGTCAGTAAGAACTCTTCACTCACAGACTATTGGAAGTGACCAGAATAAGCTTAAACTCCAACTAATTGCCAGTTTAAGAACATCCTAGTTATGTCATGACTTGGTTTCCTAACTACACTCGCCCAACTTTTTGAAGCAACAATGCATACACTCTCAGTAAGAGTGGATACATGACTGCAGAGGAAACAATAAATATGTCACTTCCGCACTGCTCTCCGAGTCCCATCATAAGGGCAGGAATCAGGACCCCCCCATCCCATGTGAAAATTGAACCCATACTCAACCACGGCTAGACCGACACACCTAATTTTACCGCCCATTAAATGCCCTCGCCTTTCCTTTTGTACCCATTACACGCATGATACCAACAGTAACCCGCAGACCGCGCTTGGCATAAAACTGTAGACGAAGAAAGAAGGTAACAAACAAGACAAATCATTCATACCCATTAATAACTTCCCCGAGGAACATAACACAACAGCGCATTAATCAGACGAACGAACCAACCAACGTAACCAACATCCAAGTCACTCCCTATCTAACACAGACAATCACTAGTGGTCATGATGATACATAAATCAGAAAATCCTACTGAAACTGACATCTAAGCAGACATGGACACATTACTAATTTCCTCCTAATATAGTACCCTACTCAGTACAGACATTTGAGACCCGAATAGGTCTTCCAAGAGCTAATTAATGGATCACATACATCGCAGTCTCAGTAGGTCCACATGCAGTCTAGCTCAGAGGGACCCATTGCCACCCTTCCACCACCACTGCCGTCGCCACCATCATCGGGACCGACCATCCAAGTCATTGCACCGCCGAAGAATTGTGGCGGTGGAGGTGGGGCTGTGGAGGGCAACAAGAGAGGCAACTGCAGATTTTCTTGTAGTGACCTAAGGTTAGGGAAATTGTTTGTAATGCCCATGTTTCTCGGGAACCGAGTCATTGATGAAGGCGGCGGAGCGAAGTCGAAGTTCGTGGCAGTGGTGGAGAAACAGGACACGTGCTCGGGCAGCTGCTGCTGTTGCTGGGAGTGACTATCGTAGGAGCAACTGTCACGGTCAGTGAAAGTGGTGGTGATAGTGGCTGGGTCCAAGAGAGGAGGCAAAGAGACTGATGAAGGAGAGCTGGTTTCTGAGTGGAGGTTGAAACGGCTCTTCTTGTTGCTGCCGCTTACGACGTTGCCACTTCCACCGCCTCCACTACCGCTCTTTTCGAAGACACGAGAGATCACCCACTCATCCTGTTTATTCATTACGCATAAGTTAACATCATTCGTAAACATATCCATTTAACCAACCAACAAATTCTAGTCAAATAAACTTGCCTAATAATTGCTAGTCTCTGCAAGGTAATGTCATGAACAAATGCACAACATAAAAGGTTGCACCACGAAGGGTTGATGATAATTTTTATGCTCGATAAATCAACATGAGATCTAAAACTATAAGCAACACTTGCTAGGTAATAGGGTTAAGTAGCACAGGCATTTTAGGTTGAGAACACTGGAACTTCTACAATAATAACTATGAACCAAACATTGAAAGAGAACGATATCAAGATCTTTTAAACATCAATCCAGCACAGCATTTCTATGCCAGAGAAGGAAGTGTTATAGGGTTAAGTAGCACAGGCATTTTTAGGTTGAGAACACTGGAACTTCTACAATAATAACTATGAGCCAAACATCGAAAGAGAACGATATCAAGATCTTTTAAACATCAATCCAGCACAGCATTTCTATGCCAGAGAAGGAAGGGTATCTAGAAGATGGATAGGCACGCGATCGTGGTACTGACTAACAAAGCTGTGAAAGAATAAACGAAGCTATAAAGTATATCCAGCATCCATGAAGGACATTTATCTAAACAAATAACGACTAAACTATCACGCTATAACGAAGAAGCTAAAACAGGTAAAAAGTTGGGATAGTTCATCAATCACCTTTGAGCTCCTGGATAGGTAATGATAAGCAAATTTGCCTTCAAGACGATACTCGTGCATAACCCAGTTACTTTTCTCTCCTTTAGGAGCTCTTCCTCGGTAAAACACCAAAGTCTTCTTCATTCCCACAAGGGAACAAGTCTTGGAGCTGTAAATCTCCCGATCTTTTCCTGTCGCCTTCCAGTAGCCAGCTTCAGTGGCTCTGTTGGTTCTCAACCCAGTTGGGTACTTCCTGTCTCTCAAGCTAAAAAAGTACCACTCTTTCTCTCCCATCTTTGCCTTATCTGCAAATAAAAAATATAGTGAAAATGACTCAGAATGAATTAGGCAGTCTCAAAAAACGTAGTGATCGAGTATAATAGGGTTACCAGGAAGCTCCCATGGTTCGCACTTGTTGAGGTCGACTTCTGCAATGGCCCTACCAGTGAAGTTGCTATCAAGAACCTTCTTGAGAAGATAGTAAGTAATAAGCTCCTCATCAGTAGGGTGGAACCTAAAGCCAGGAGGCAATTGCGTGTCGGCATTGTCAAAATGACGGTGATAGTTCTCCATGAGAAGAATCCAATAAGTAGAATAGCTAAGCTAAATAGTAAAGGAAACACCTAAACAAAAGCCAAAGTATTTCAGTTCTACAAAGAACCCTAGCTTGACAAAAGTCCAACCCTAATCAAGCAACAAAAACCATGTCGAAAACGTAGCTGGCGAAGGGTTGAGAGGATTGGGGTGTAAGTAAGAGGAGTAATAGTAATATAAAGGGTGGGTTTTATGGGGATTAGATAAAAAGGGCGGTGGCAGGGTAAAAAGGCGAAATAGAGAAGGTATGAGTGAAAGGTAGGTTAGGGGAAATCTCTGAGTTTTCGAAGCTCTGTCGTATTCTGCCGTCTCTCTTTTTATCTCTTTCCCTGAGAGCGAGGTGATCATATGATAAAGGGCATATAGCAATGAGAAGGAAGAAGGAGAAGAAGAAGGAGTGGTTTGTGTGTGTGTAGGGTTCTGTCTGGCGTATGCGTGCGTGCGTGAGAAAGTGTGCAGGTATTCTTTGTCAGTAGTGAAGAAAAATTTGGAGGGGAAGATGGAACAAGAGAGTACACTCTCTTTCGTGTGCGTGAGAGATATAGGAAGGAAGATTTCACCATGAATCGATAAAGCTGTTGCATATATCTCATCTGACAATAATCAGTACAAAAAGATTAAATTATTGTCTTGTCAAAGCCATTGTCACTACACGCCATCTCTGTTCTGTTCTCCTCCAATCCATTTCTTTTGCCCTTTTTTTGGTTTTCTTCTTCTATTTTCCTCTTGTCATTTCTGATTACTTTTGCTTCATCAAGCAAGTTAAGAGCATGTTGCCTACCTACACTCATATTTTACATAACTCGTGAATCTCCAAGATGTAATAGTCCAACAGTAGAAAGAAAGTTTTAATGTATGCCAAGTTGCATAAGTCAATGATACAGCAGTTATGATTTTGCTTTAACTGTGAAATATCAGATTGAAATGTCTCTCTCTCTTGACATTGTTAAGGAAGGTGGCATGTCTTTGTATATGTATAATCTTATTCACAGATTACATACAAGCCTTGAAATGACTACTTGCCTTGCGTACTAGTTTTATATTATTATTATTATTATATATAATATGCTAATAGGTTACATCAACAGTTTGAGAACATATCAGACGAAAAGATATCCTGATGGAGCAGCTAAAAGCAAGGTGGCAAAAGAGCTTTACCCCCTACCCTTCACCCTCCGATTCAATCCCCTCTCATTTCCTAGACTGTGTAGCCTTTTGCAGCTACTCAAATTGTTTGGCCTCAGTAGCTGATGTAATATTTGTTGCGAGTTTCAATGTTTTAACAAACTCAATTCTCAGGAGTTTTGCCCTCTGCTCTGCCAATAAGGAAAATGTCAAATTTACCTTTTTAAATTATATTAATAATGGTGAAAATTAAAAAAATCTCTCACATTATTAATTTAATTTCAAAAACATGACTAATAATATATAATACGTATCTTATACCTTTATTTGTATTTTTAACTCCTCTTATAAGTTAGTGTATGGCTAATAAACTCTAAATTTAATTGACCCAGGATAAAAATCAACCCAGTAATTACTTCTTTATATATTTACTTCAAATATATCAAAATATTCTTAATTTTCATTGTGCTTAAGTCATTTTAAATTTTATGTATGTTAGATAACGAATAATAAATTTCTATTTAAAAATCAAGATTAATATTTTTAAATATGTTCACGTTGAATATTTGCACTGAACAAAATTATATACTTAGTAATTCTGAATATTTAAATAAGACATTATATGAAGTGCATATACAAAAGAGTCACATTCACCGTGCATGTGATACTTGTAGTGAAAGTAACTCTAATTTAAATTTGTTATATTATATTAATTAATGTTATGTTAAAATAATACATATCTAATTATATGATTATAATCAATTCACAGACATTAAACATAGTTAGTCATTAGTAAATTTTGTTTATTTTAAAATATATATAATTAGATATCTCGAAATTGAATTGAAGCTATATATTTAAGTTACATATATTAAAATATTTTAATTCTAAATGTACTTAAGCCATTTTGAATTTCGTGTACATTATTGATAATCACTTCACAGCATACGAAATAGTTAATAATTATTATTATATATATATTTATATATTAAATATCCGTAATATTAAATTTTATATTTAATAATTTTATATAGAATACATGTCATTTAAAATATATATCAAAATAATATTATATTGTTTGTTGGTGCAATTTGGAGTCCACAATTTCTGTTACAAATCTGCATTAGTCCGAGATCTTACCTATTGTCTTGGAAAATTTCTGTGACATCCCACTATGTGGAGTTAGAACCTCAATTAGTTCAATATAGATGATTATTGAATAGTTTGATATTTTTATTAATTGTATATCATTTTAGAAGTATTTGATATTAGTTTAATTTCATATGATTTTTTTGGAAAGGTGGTAAAGAAAAACTCAAAAAGAAGTTTTAAGTAATATAGTAATAACTTATTGAGTTTGCATATTGTTAAATATAGATAAATAAAATTAATAACTTTTAATTTTAAATATATGAGTTATTAAAACATTAAATTTAGATGTAAATACGAATATGAATTTAAATAAATAATTTTGTTAATATTTGATTATAATTTCATAATAAAAAAATTCAAAATTTATTTACATTTTCGACATATAAAATTAGATTGAACTTGAGAATATTCAAATTCTTCAAAATTTTTACAAAATATAATTATTTTACATGGAATTGATCTCTTTTGTAGTATTATAAAATTGTAAAAATGTTATAGCTCTAAAATTTATTTTTTTCGAAAAACATTATATTTACATTTTTATAAATTTTTTTGTAACATTTGATATTAAATTATTATAATAAAATATAAAAGGCACATTACTAAAACAGCGTAATACTTGCATCAACAAGATAATAATTACTATCATATTAGCGAAATTAGTCCTTATATGAACGCTAAGAATAAAGACCAACTTTTAAGGCTGATGGTACTTTCTGAAGTGCATCATTTATTACCAAACATCTTCGAGCAATGTAATTATTCCTTTGGTCGATTTAATAAAACATAATTATTTGCACGAATGAAATTTAATAGATCAGGATTAAAACGTCATATTCGGAAGAGATGATTTCGTGTACTCTTTTTGGATATCAAAGTTATGCATGTGCAATTATTAATTTTTTATTTTAAAATTACTTTTAAAAGTATATTGATTATAGTATTATGAATATTACAACTGGATTTTATTAATTTTATATTGAATTGTCACTTTTTTTATAAAAGGAAAATAAACCAGATTGCACAACAAGAGGAGGGAAACAAAGTCCCGATAGATCCTCTATAAGGATTATGTGGCACCCTATAGGTGTTGTATCAAAATATGTGATTCTGACGTCAAAATGATCGGCATAGTGAACAAGTCAGTCAGCGCCTTTGTTACTCTCTCGATAAACATGGCGATGAACAATAGTCTAATTCTTAGTGAACAGTTCGTTAATGCCTAGTACTATAGGATTGGGGTTCTGGGCTTGGTGATCCGAGAAAGACAGGATGTCAATCAATATTGTAGAATCCACCTCTAGTTCGATCCGTCGGTACCCCAGATTCTACGCTAGAGTCAGTCCAGTATAGACTCCCCATAGCTCCGCTGCGAGTGAATTGTCACATTTTTGTTAACCAGTCTTGTAATATTTTATAACATTTTTAATTTTTACTGATTAAAAATATTATAAAACTAACAAATTACAAAAAGATCCACTTTTTATCATTTACTGTATTTCATAGTTTTAGCTAACTACAATAAGTGAAATGTATTATTGAAAAAATCCTTTCTATTAGATAAAGTTAAGATTACGAATTACTAAATCTAATCAAATCTCGCATTTTAGAGGAATTTTTATTGCGTCTTGTGTGTTAATAAGCATAAACTAGTAATTTTATGTTTTTGACCGTAATAATCATTTACATAATATAAATTAGGTCACATAATATCATTTGCACAAATATCTCATAACAACAAGATGGCATTAATATCTGCGAGGTATTTGAGGCAGGTTTATGTCCAAAAGCTTTCTATCAGCGTAGAAATGATTAGATGTGTAGCATGGATGCGTCCATTCAGGATTCTAATCAGCCCGTCCATCTATCAAGCAATACATTTTAACGCAATCGGATTTTGACACATCGCGCTCGTCAACTAAACCGAAATATCCAACCCTAAAACACAATACAATAAACAGTAGCACAGGCTTTTCCATCAAATCATCCGCTTTATAACATGTTGACAAATCACGTCCAGTGTAAGTTTCAATCTATTCTACTCTAGCCATGTCTTTTTCTGTCTACGTCTCCTTTCATTCATTCTTCAAATTGCAATTGGGAAATCGAATTAGTGTACTGTAGATATTAAATATCTTATGATTTCAGAACAAAATTACGGGGACGGGAAGAGTTGACTTTTTGTGAAACAATGCAAAATGAACAGAGAATCGACGAAAAGAAGGAGAACAACAAAAAGAGGAGAGCTGTGTTTGATGTCTGAATCTGATGTGATGTTATGTACTTGTTTGTGTTTTCAGTTCCGTATTCAGAGCAGCGTGATATTTATTTTTGTAGCAGGCGGAGGTGGAGTGGAGACGGAGACTGAATTAGTAATATATCTGTTATTATAATTAATAACTAATTTTGTAAAATAGGTGAAAGTAATAGTAGAAAATAAACAAATAGTTAGGGGCTCGATAACCAAGAGATTAGCGTAAGGATTGCGCATGACGACAACCTTATGTCAGCTTATCCACAGTCCCGCCGCCCTCCGCCTTCGACGCGTCGTAGTGCGAGTCAAGAAAGGGCTGTCCAAATGTTCGCTTGGCATCCACCACCCCCCCATCCCCATGTGCACAGTACGCACCCCTTGCTTCCTGTCAGTCCAATTATTCCACATTATTATTCTTCCCCCTTGGATCTATAGAAACATACAATCAACTTTTAACACGATTACACTTAAATTAATTTATATCCAAATTATAAAGAAAATACGAAATTATAATGTTACGTATTATTAGACCCTTTCAATTTTTACGTGCCAATAAGATTCATATTAGGTATCGTTGTTGTCCAAGTTCTTATAATATAGTAAAACTAAAACATATTTGTGTACTGTGAGTAGATTATTTATCAAAATAAAAGATTAAAATTATAATTTGCAATGAGTAATTCTTACTTACAAGGCTGTATTTTATGGGCTGAATGCATCTGAAGCACAGCCTGATTGAGTCCATCATAGATTAACCAAGACCCAAGTCCATTTATGATTAGGTTATGAAAATTGGATTAATGTCATCAACAAAAAGTCAAATATTGGATTAATTTTTAATTTTATGAAAAGAAAACCATTTCAACAAAAGCTGGAAAACGTTAGTTGTTAGATTTGATGCACTTTCATATTAAGTAAAATATTAACCATATAATAATTTGTAAACCACATTTTTAAATAAGTAATTTGATAAGTTTGCATAATATATTCGAAATAACTGATGTTTTTAAGTAGTAATGTATTTCCACTCTCAAGTCTCAATCAATTGTTTTCTAAAATTTTAATCTTTTTTTTTCTGATTCAATTGTTAATAATAACAATTTATATTGACATTGATTTTAATATTCCATTTTCACTTTATGGATTTTAAATTTCTAAAATGCAGGTTTTTGTACTTCATAATTGATAGATGCAATAGGTTTAAATAATCAACAATCAAATTAAGGATCTTATATTGTTTCAATTATAAATGAAATGGAGATCAATTATTGAACGGTTTAGTTGAATGGTCATTACATGTGCTTGTTTTGTTCTTCTTTTGTGTGTCACTACAACTTCGTGTTACACTTCTGAACAGACTCAACGTTTTGGGGACAAACGTAAACACCGTCCTTCATACCCCAAAAATCCAGAACTGATACAAGGCGACGCTATGCGGGATAATCGAAATAGATATCAAGCATTAAATGAGGATATCACAGAGCGAGAGTTGGACACAATTGAGTTTCATATTGGGCGTGTCTATGTAGCAGGGCTGCCTCCAGGCTAGTGTTGATGCAGCATAAGATAAGAGCGGTTGGTAATAAAAAAAAGCCCAATGTCAAGTCCAAGCTTAGTGTGGAGCAGAGCAAAGCTGAGGCCCAGGCTCTACATATCTCGAATGATGCAAATAATGTTAAGGAACGTCAGATTAAGGTTGGGAGGTGAACATGGGGATGGTGAAATTGTTAGTTGGCACTTTCTGGCAGATTTTTGTTTCGGACATGTTGAAATATAAGTTAGACTTTGTCCCACATCGAAAGAATATATGACCTTTAACATGCATATAAGCCTAATAAGTTACTCCTCCTAATACCAATTGGTTTTAGGATGGAACCTCATTTAGGCTTATATGT
>JANIPN010000219.1:82508847-82522025 GCA_027478595.1 Erythroxylum anguifugum
TAATGAAGTATTGTTACAACTTTATTCGTCACTACTTTATATTATTTGTGTCAACAAATTTGTCATAAATAAGTACAGTTGTTGTAACCATATAGTGTTGTCATATATTTAATAGGTTTTAGTATCGGCAATTTTATCACAATAAAATGAAGTACTGTTACGACTTAATTCGTCACTACTTTATATTATTTGTAATGATAAACTTGTCATAAATATGTAAAGTTATTGTGATCATATAGTTTTGTCGCACATTTCATAAGTTTTAGTGTCAATATTTGTATCACAAAAGTGTTGCATAATTGTAACCATTTTTTAAATTAGTCACTATTTTATTAGTGACGGATGTATTTGTGACGGAAGGTGACGACTTTAAAAATTGGACAAATATTACTGCTTTTAGTCCCTAGCTTATTTGAGCATAAGAAAGGTGCAGAGAAAATGAGTGGGAAGTCGATTTAAAGGGGAAAAAAAGATAAACGAGAAAGAGAGGGTTATGGAGAGGACGTGGAGGAATAACTATTGTGGATGAGATACAGAGATGTGGGAAGGACAACTATCAAGCTTGAGGTGGCTGGACTGGACTCTGGATGCTTGCATTGCGCTTGTCTGAACGGGGAGAAACCCAACTGTTAATGTTGGTGTACTTGACATTTATGTGGGCCAATTATATATATATATATATAGATGACACTCTACAAATTTTAATAAATAAATTAGACACATTTTAAATTTCATATGCTAAAAACTTTAGTAATATTAAATTATAATAAAATTATTTCCTTCTTTAAAAAATTAATCTTCATAATTATGTTCATAATCTTAGTATTAAAAATATAAATTGATTAATTAATAAATAAATTTATTTTTAACAATAACGGTTATTGTTTATTAAAGTAAATTTAATCGAACTAAAAAGTATATTAATTCAAATTTTTTCTTCTTATTTATTATATACCGATTTTATAGTACTTTAATATCGGTTGAACCTTTAGCTTAAACATTTTCTTTGACTAGTCGATATCTGGTTCGGTTTTTAATACATTGTAAATACTTGAAACATTTGAGAATAAAGTTTATTAAAATTTTTCTATATAAATGAGTTAACCCTATATATAGATTTACCTATTTGTGTTTTGGTTTTAAGGTCCTTCCATATCATCTCTTTCCAATTCTCCTCTGCCAGTTGTCTCCAATTAATGGCATCATATATACCATTCAAAATTTTACGGGGACTATATTGTTATGTTGACTGCTTGGCATTAAAGCTTTGCATGGATCTTATCTTGTGCCATGTTTTCTTTTAAATTGATTGCTTCTGAATTCTGATGGTGACATTTATAATTTTGTACACAAACTGTAAGATCAGTACGTCCATAGTATTATTATTTTTCTTTGGGGAACAACGATAGTACCACGGGCAGATTTGCAAGTGCATGAACAAAGGCTTCAACAACCAAATCATTACAAAATGGAAGTGCGGGGCATGGTGTGCGCCCCTCCCAAACGACACTAATTTCTTTGATTGAAAGCTTGAAAATGATAATTTCGATCTTATTGAACAATTGGGTTTTTAATTTTTGGACATGATCCTAACTTGGGAGGCATAATTGTTATTATTGTTATTAGAAACAGATAATGACTCCAAATGCATGCACTTGCATCTTATATAATAAGCGGACATAAGACGATATGGGATGGGTTAGGAGTCCAATAGACCTTATGGAATGGATTAGGATTCCAAGTAAAATGGGAAAGGACGAAGATGCTGAGATTTAAGCGTGTAATGTTTATGCAGCAATTAGAACCTGTCGGCCGACACAACAAAGTAGAAAAAACAAACCCATATAGAAAATATGCTCAGATGTCATGTATCATGGCTTTGTGCCTCACAAAAACCTATAATTTACTGTAGTTTGTAACTAAATTGCCTTTACAAGACGTGACTCATCCAGTATACCTGTAAAGTGTGGTTTGACGGAAAACACCTATGTATTGGGCCTGTCAATATGAGTTGGTTCGAATTTGCCAGTACAGACGCAAACACAAATGTAAATACAAATGACAATTCAAACACAAATACTCAAAGAAGGAGAAGGATAAAGGTGAGGGTCAAATGGTCAGCTCCAAAGAAATCACAATATCTAGTTAGTAAATCTATTACACTGTACACATAGAACGCAAGCATTTATCGCGCCAACATCATCCATAATTTTAATTAAATTTTATTCTTATATTCAATGTTAGTAACTATGTATTATGATGATCATTGGTTACTTGTGAAAATTCAAGCTTTTAATATTTAGTTAATTATAAAATTTCTAATTTGTTCAGGGATAACAATGGACCGGTCCATAGGTTGGTCTTGCTATTTATAAAAAATTAAAAGTATAAAATAACATCTTTTTTCTAATTGAATTTGGGCTTATTGAACATGTGACTTTGAAACAGTCAAAGATATTATCAGAATATTTTCTTTAAGTTCAGATTTTATTTTATGCTGATTTAGATTAGATGTTATCTTATTTTTAAATTTTGGTTAGAAAATACTATATAAATATACAAGCTTATATTCAATAAAAATTAAGAAAGTCTTCTCCACATAAAAAAACCAACAATTGTATCAGAGCTCTCTTGATCTTAAGGGACCTCTAAGCCTACAAACCAATAACCCATAACTTATTCTACAATTTCCTACATCACAAATCAAAAACCACACGTCGACGTTCGAGATTTGCTAACAAATCCTACAATGACTCAAGTCAGGATGCACAAAAAAAAGAAAAAAATTCAGGAGGAGACAAAAACAAGAGTTTTAACAAGATCGACAACAACAACAATAGAAACAAAGATGATTTATATCCATCATGCCCACATTGAGAAAAAAATCACCCACAACAAAAAGTGAGAGACGCCAAATAAGCTGTAAACGATCAACTTGAGAAGGATGAGTTATTTGCAGCATCATGCTTAGCCTAACAGTGAAATTATGGAAGCACAAACGAAAAAGAAAAAAAAAGATGCTTGGAGTTTGCAGTATCAAAGTCAAGGAGGAGTGTTGAACATGTGACTTTGAAACAGTCAAAGATATTATCAGAATATTTTCTTTAAGTTCAGATTTTATTTTATGTTGATTTAGATTAGATGTTATCTTATTTTTAAATTTTTGTTAGAAAAATACTGTATAAATATACAAGCTTATATTCAATAAAAATTGAGAAAGTCTTCTCCACATAAAAAAAACCAACAGGGCTTAACTTAGGCCAACTCGAGATCTAACTCTTTTTGTTGCTTAGAAAATTTGAGTCTCGGATCGGTCTAGACCTGATTTGGCCATTAAAAACACCTAAATTTGGACTCATGGGTCAACTCATTGTTATCCCAAATTTCTTTGAAAAAGAAAAAGTGATTGAATGAAATAAGATACAAAATTAAAAGAGTTCTAGGTAGGGACTGATACAACAGAAGCAAGGAAACCTATTTAATCATATTGGAAAATACAACATAAGGAATCAAACACAAAAGCATTAGAACTTTAAAAATGGTTGGACTTATGTGCGGCAATGTGAACAGAGCATTGAAACCTTTTCCACCACACTCAAAAATGCATTAAGAAGTATTGTGGTCAAGAGAGTCCTTAAATTTGTAAGGAGGAGCGTAAAGATGTGCTACATTGTTGTTGTAACTTCTTAGTCATAATGATCTCCCGATTCTCTGCTAAAATCAGAGATATCAAACCTTCTTTAGTGGATGATTGATCCTTGAACCGTCGGAGGTTGCGTTCCTGCCATAACCTGTAGACACAAACACCCAGGACAATGAGGTAGATGGGTGAATGCACATTGAGACCAGTTGTGATCTCCAATATGGTTGACCCTGGATTCAGCCAATAACAAGAAGCAATGACATAATCCCAAATTGCCTTGTTAAAAGGACATTCAGAAAATAAATGGTTGCAAGTTTCACTCTGTATTAAACACATTGTACAGCTGTTATTCAAGTGGATATAGGGAAGTCGGTCCACTGTAGACAGATTGTTCTGAATAGCTAACCAGTATATGAATGAAATTCTCAACAATAAGTGTTTATTCCAAGCTTTTGTAGCCGAAGGAACCGCCTGGTGATGACTTCGTAGCTATTCACAAATAACTCGGTTAGTGAGCTGCACAATGGTGGTACCTTTCTAGAAAAATATGTCAGGTTCTTGTGGGGTGGGAGGATAGTTAGACTAGAACTGTATCAGGCTTATAGGAAAACTCCAATCACTGCCTGCTATAAAGAAGTTCATCCGAGTTTTTAAAGGAAGTGAAGGAGTAACTCGTGAAAAATTCCGCATTTGTATTAGAGGTCCCCTATTGGACCAATTGTCGAACCATAAGGAGGCAAGACGCCCATCCTTAATCACACAGGACCTCTCATGATGAACCGCATCTCTCAATTTCAACAATTGAGTGAGAAAAGAGGAGTGGGCACTTTTCAGTTTGATGGCCTATATACTATGCCCCTTAAGGAAATAGACATGTAGCCATTTTATCCACAAACTCTTCTTGTCATCCAATATCCACCATAGCCGTTTGAGAATGAAAGATTGATTAGCAGCTTTAATAGAAAGAATGTTTAGTCCGCCTTCTTGTTTCGGAAAGCATATATTAGCCTATTTAACCTTTGCGGTTCTAGGGTGACCATTTGGACGACTCCAGAGAAAAAATCTAAGGATTCTCTCAATTTCTTTGATGATGCTTTGAGATAAAAACATATGAGAGCTCCAGTACACATGTAACGAATTCAGGACATATTTAATAAGTTGAAACCTACCCGCATATGAAAGTGATTTGTTAACTCAAGACTTTATTCTCCTTTGAATCTTGTCTAAGAAAGTGTGACATTATGAGAAAGTTAGCCTCTTTGTCGGCACCGGGAGCCCAAGGTAAAGTAAGGGGGAGTTTGTAATCGCATGCCAGTTACTGCTGCAATAATGTGTTCCATGTGGGTTACACTTTTAGATAAGAGGAAATGGCTTTTTTGCAGATTAAGATGAAGCCCAGAAGCCTGTTTGAAAATATTGAGAGCTCGCATAAAAGAGCGTATAGATTCCATATCAGCCCTACAAAAAAAAAGAAGGTCATCGGCAAAACTGAGATTAGTGAGATTGAGTTTCTTGCACTTTGACTGATGTTTAAAATGGGAGGCCAAGGTGGTCTCCTTCCTTATGATTGCACTAAGGACTTCTATAGCAAGTATGAAGAGGTAAGGGAAAATTGGGTCTCCCTGCCTGAGCCCTCGAGCAGCCTTAACAAGTACCGAGAAAGAGGCTGAAGTAATACATTCAATGATCCACGTGATAAACTGAGTTGGAAACCTAAAAGCTTCCAGAATATACCGAATGAATTTCCAACTGATAATATCAAAAGCATTATGGAAGTCAATCTTGGAGGACTATTCGTAGTAGAGTATCCCTTCAACAGTTCTTGAAAAATAAGTATATCGTCTCCAATATGCCTATTTAACAGGAAAGCATTTTGGTTGTCATTGATCAAGGGAGCAAGAACTTGCTTCAATCTATCAGCCAGAATTTTTGATATCACTTTATACAGGAAATTTGCACAAGAAATGGGACGGTAATCAACATAGCTCTGAGGATTTGGCCCTTTAGGAATCAGACACAAGAATGTGTGATTTAACTCCTCGAGTAGAATACCATTCCTGAAGAATTCATGTATAGCCTCCTTGACGAATGCCTATTATA
Source organism: Erythroxylum anguifugum (assembly GCA_027478595.1). Taxonomy (NCBI): domain Eukaryota; kingdom Viridiplantae; phylum Streptophyta; class Magnoliopsida; order Malpighiales; family Erythroxylaceae; genus Erythroxylum; species Erythroxylum anguifugum. The sequence goes on from JANIPN010000219.1 coordinate 82,514,591, forward strand.
TTCCAAGACTGTTGGTAAAAGTAGCCGTTAAGACCATCAGGGCCCGGGGCTTTCTTTCCATTCATATTAAAAACACATTTCTCAATCTCACTGTCTTCCATTGGCTTGGTTAATATAGTAAAACCTGTAGGAGAAATTTGAGTCAAGTTAAGAAGTTGTAGGTCACCGCCTGTGATATTAGTAGATACTCCAGTACTTAGGGAAGAGCTAAAAAATCGGAATGCTTATTCTTTAATTTGTTTCGGATCCGTGATGACAGAGCCATTTTAGGAAGAGATGGAAAAGATTTTGTTGTGGTTCTTTCGGGCTAGAATGGAATGGAAAAAGAATTAGATGCAATTATCCCCATCCTTCAGCCAATTCACCCGAGCTCTCTGTTGCAATAGTAAGGAGTGATTATTTATCACTTGAAGGTAATTTGAGAGGGCAAGCTTCTCCTGATCAATAAGAGACTGTAAGTCTGGGCTGGATGATAATAAGGACTGAATTCTCGTCAACTCCAATCGGGTTTTGTTAAAAGTTTCAGTAGTAGGTCCCTTGGAAGAGTTAAGAAGTTTCAGTTGTTGTTTAATAACCTTTAACTTCTGAATACAGCAGTATTGTTTTGTCCCTTTGATATTGTATAGAACTTCTGCCCTGCAAGCAATAGCAAAATCAGGATCCTGCACCAGAAAGTTATTGAATCGAAAAGGGTGGTGTTTAGCAGCAGGTAAAGACAACTTCGACACAAAGATGGGCATATGGTCCAAAAACAAAGTATCCATAAAAGTAGCAAGGCTGTTGGGAAAGTGCTGAAGCCATAGATCGTTGATAAGGGCTTTGTTTAGTTTTTTTTTTTCTGATGTACCATCTAGCCTGTTGTTTGTTTGACCATGTAAAGAAGCGGCCATTAAATTTTAGATCGGTTAATCGAACATGCTCTACTCACTCCCACAAGTCGGTTGAGGAAGACCTGAGACGGAGGTTACCTTGAGCTTCAGCCGCATAAAGAGCAGAATTGAAATCCCCACAAATAGGCCACGGTTTAGAGATGTTGGCATTAAGCTATCGGAGGGTGCTCCATAGTTCACGTCGTTGAAATTCCAAATTGCTTGCAAACGTAAAAGAGACGTTCAGTTCAACTTTCCCCTGCAGTATTAAAATGTGAAAGTGCATGAGATGGTCAGTTGCTTCAAGGAGATCCACTTGGACCTCTTCCGAGTTGTAACAGACGATGATCCTTCCATAAGCATGATGAGGATGATTAGAGAAGACGCTCTAATGAGGACCCAAAACATTTAACTTATTCAAGTTCTCCAACCTTATTTTTGTTTCCAATAATCCAAGTACAATAGGTTTCTCTCGCCAAACAAAATCTTTCAAGGCTAGCAATTTTGAAGGACAGTTTATTCCTCTGACATTCCATACCAAGATAGTCATATGGGTTTAGAGGTAGTTTTGAGGCCTTTACCTTTGCCTCGATTGGATTTTCTTGTAGAGAGGGAATGGGAATTACCGTTGTCCACGTCTTTAGAGCATTCGGGAGTTGAGTTAGGAAGGCCCTCTGTCGTAGCCAAACTGTCCTGAGATGAAGTATTATCGCACGACACCTCGTGGTGTTAAGAGTCTGCAACTACGGGGACATTCGCAGAATAAGAAATGGTCGTATTACACGTAAGTGCTTCCCCAACAACAGAATCAGGCATAGAACCAATACTCAAATCTACTTCGAGGTACCCTTGTCCGTGGTCAGTTTTGTTTCTGGTTGAACCGCAACAGAAGCGACTTTGTCCTCTTCACAATTAGAAGGCGTAATAACATTCACACAACTATTATTTTGAGGGCTAGCTACCCGACCATCATCTTCTGGAGTCATCAACTCATGATAGGAACCGGTTTTGAAAAGTCTATTTGTGGGTTACCAGACAACAGATTGAGCTTTGGCAGGATGCCGCCAATGATAAGAAATAGCAATGTTGTCTTCCCATAGTTGATTTCCCTCCCCAAGTCTCATAATAGGTATTTCATCAGGTAAAGGTTTTTGAAACTTCAATACTCACACAGAGATGGGCATATCCTATTCTCTTCATATGACCGTGTTTTCATCCATGCACAAAGGTCTTCTAATATGGCTAGCGAACTGACTAAGCCCTTGAGTAGTCCAATACTCCAAAGGGACGTTATGGAACTTAATCCAGAGAGAGAGGTTCTGCACTTTTATGGTCTCCAATTTCAAGCCGGGTTGCCAAAGCTGAAGAAAGAGTGGCTGACTACCGAAATGCCATGGGCCCTCTTCCATAATTTTGGTAGCTATGGAGGTGGATGAGAAAGAGAAGAGAATAAGATTGTCTACTGTAAGCAAGACGTTAACAAGCCCTCTGTTTTTTCATAATTTGTTAGCCCGCCGTAAAACAAGAGGAAAAGCCGGTCTTTTGTCAAGGAAGAAACCAACTAGAGTAGTTTTCCGGGAATTAGCTTCGTCCTGTAGTGTAGTAATATCTGGGCAGACGATGAGCTTCCCTTCAATTTCAAACAGAGGTTGATAAGATAGCATGGAGCCAATGGTGTCCCCTACTACTTGCTTCCATGCCTTCGGAGGGTTAGAGACAGCACCAGAAGGTGAAGGCTGCAGGGGTTGGGAAGGAGAAGCTAGGTTGGAAGGCAGAGGCAGGAACTCCTCAGCCGAAGAAGGTGGAGGAGTGGGCATGGTGGCAAAGGCGGGAAAATTGGAAAGTAGGGAGGAAAAGACAGAGATGTCCTTAGAGGAAGAGTCTAGGGAGGAGACAGCGTGAGAGATGAATGGGGGTAAGCCAAGAATTAGGAGGGGTGAGAATCGGTCGTAAAGCTAGAGAGAAGGCGGAGCATCTCTTTCTAACCTAATTTTGTGTTATTTCTACTTAAAGCTCTCTGATTCACTTTATTTCTGATGTTTAGGACAATAGAATGAACCTTCTTTTTACTTTTATGACATTTAAATTTTCAAGTTCAAATTCGTATCATGTACAAAGTCTTAAAAGGATAACAATATTCCTCTTGTGTTATTTTCACTCAAAGACAATACGTATGACGAAGTTGAGATATCAAAGTAAATAGCTTTTTTTTTCACATCTTTAAAGCTTCAAGTCATTTACTAATAATAAATATCTAAAGGGTACCTACAATTTGTATATCCTTTGAAAATTACATAATAACATCATTGTTAAAATTATAATTAAAATACGCACTTTTGTATTATTATATTAGTAAATCAATATTAGGTTTAACATTTATATCTAATGATTCATCTTATCATTATAATAAGGGCAGTCAATATAACGAGTATGACCAAAAAACGTTCAAAACACTTTTTTTTTATGGTGTGGTATATTCAATTCGTTATACAATTTCCTAAGATAAAAAATTTTCTTATTTCAACAAGTTCATTAAAGGTACAAGGTCATATCACCAATTACCGCCTTCATAGACTAAGACTATCCAGGAGTAAAACAATTTGGTTAAATGTTCCTGATCCAATTACCGAGAGATGGACAAGAAGTCCTACATCGACCCACAAAAAGTCCGAAAAATCCAAATTCAACGATAAAGACGGGAGTGAGTCATGAATGGCCCTTTGCAAAATGCACGCCCATGCATCCTCTCTCTAGAATTAATTATATATTTGCAATTGGGACTCTAGTTTATGCTATACGACTCGTACACAAAGAGTCATGTTGCTTTCATTATCCTTCTACTGCCAGGGCGATAATCTATAATAGATTATCTAAATCAAAAAATAGTTATTGAACAAAAAGATTTGAACCTAGTTTGGAACTAATGCTCAGTACACACTCAAATTAGGCTTCTATTTGTTTGAAATTGATAATTTGCTACTGTTAATGAAATTTGAGAGTTTGTCATATTTTAATAGAAAATTGTAATAAATATTTAATGCAACACAATTATTTCGTAATCATTATCTCTAATTGAACTATAAATAGGCCCTGTTTGACAATCAACGGATTGCATCAACTGTTAACTGATAGCGGATTATATCAGCTGATTTGACTAGCGAATTTTATTAAAAAAGTTTGATAAAATTATCTGTTTAGTATTAACTGTTTATAAATAAAATGACTTGACACGAGTTCAAAAGAATGGCTGCAACCTTTCCTTGAATTATACCACAGTAATCTAGTTCATGTTACTGTAGCATAATTCAAAATAAATTAATCTCAATTAACATGCTATCATATTACATGCATAGCCTCAGTAGAATAAATTTAAAGGGCAAGTTTTGTTGGTGGCTTCATTAACGAATGTTGGCTCCATTTATGCATGGTTTCATGCATAGGTTTTTTAGTAGAGTTTCTAAAATTAGCTGATTGAGTTAAATCAATTAATCCAATCAACTGCCTTCCAATTATCTCTATTGGTTGGTTATCACAATTAACCGGTTGAAACGTTTCAGTAACCCAAAATTTAGCTGATACGTTATTCGCCAAACGGGGCCAAAATACAATGAATTTGGATTCCTTATCCTTTATACACGATTCAATCCCAAGTCTCTACGAATTGTATAAATAGTGGAACACTGTCTGTTGCATGTTAATTAGTAGGTCACCAAGTCTAGAGCATAGGAATCACAAGCCCAGCTAGGCCACGAAATTTCATTGTAAAGCTCGGCTTCTTAAACTTTGTGGGAAAAATATGTGATTGGGTGGTGAAAAGCGTGATCATGACCATCGCCTTAATCTGGAATCTAACTTTGTTTTCATATAAGGAAAGTCAAAAATACATATATGAATGGACCACAAGCACCTTTATTGCTAACTTGCAGCAGTACAAGTAACAGCAGCAGCCTCCAAGCCGCCGTCACTACCCGGTGAAAATGCGGTCAAAATCGTCCACTCGCATGAGATAGAGACCATGTCATGTATAGTTTCTTCTTTATTTAATGTAATACTAATAACAAGTTTGGATTCTCTTATTCTGACTTTTTACATTCACGTATTGCTTTTGTGCTGGTTTACGTATACTCTTACTAATTCATATCGTTTTAGAGTATGAATTGAGGAATTTTTTTGTACTAATTCCTTATTTTCTTAATGCTTTCTTTTGACTTATAAACTAATAGAATTACTCAACTGCCCAAGCAATGTCTTTTAATGCTTGAGTACCTCTTTTATATGCTTCTTTACGTCTCAAAAGTCAAACTAAGCAAGCGGCGAGGTGATTATTTCTAGAGAGCAGAAGAATTGGGACCCTTTGACATCAATGTGTTTTTTATCAAGATTAGACGTCATGAACAATTCGCGTTTTAGGAATGACTAATGTGACTTCGTGTATCACATCTTGTTTTATATTTTGATGTCATGCAACCTACAAACAGTGAAGATGATTGGATTGGGAAGATGACAATCCTATTATCGGATTAATCAATTGCTACGTAATTAGGCCTAATCTCCGAAACAAAACATGTGAACCGGTGAATCAACCGCCGACAAATCACCATGTCCTAATTTTTGTGAAGCTCGCAATTTATAAATAGGCGATAACTTAAGATAATAAAAAATATGGAGATGGACCAACTTCAGGTGAAGGTCACGCGCTAGCACGAATATTTAATTAGCCGCCTCTCTCTCTTTGGCATGTCCCAGATACTTAATCTACATATTTTAACTAATCCTGCTGCATTTAATTTTGGTAGGGTCTCCTTTGTCCTATAAATCAACCAAAATGGATGAACCAACCAATTTCAGTAACCAAAATAGCCTCGTTCATCTCATTTCTTATGGATTACTTCAACACCCAAAGCCAGCAACGGCACCTACCCAGATACCATAACAAAAAGAGGCTTACCCAAGATCAAGTTAGGCTCTTGGAGAGGACATTCACGTCCAACAAGAAGCTTGACCCTGAGCTCAAGCTCCATCTAGCAAACCAGCTAGGTGTGCCACCAAGACAAGTAGCGATTTGGTATCAAAATAAGAGAGCAAGGTGGAAGACACAGAACCTAGCACTTGATTATGGCACTCTTCAGGCGAGTCTGGAGGAGGCATTGGGTGAGAAGAGAAGATTGGAGAGAGAAGTTTTGCAGCTTCATCAGGAGTTAAGGAAAGCTCATGACATATTATCTGCTTTGAGCCCATCACTACCTTCTCATCATCCTACTCCTCCTCCTCCTCCTCCTCTCAGTAATGCTTCTAATTGTAACTCTTCTTGTGACGACGGAGGTAACTCCAGCTTGCATAACGAAGACGTCAATGGTCATCATGAGGTTTTGCAACTTGATGAGCTTTATGCTTGTTTGATTGGTGGTGGGTCTACTTGGAGTCAGTAAGGTTTATGACAATAAGATTGCACTCGACTATCACGATTTCAGCTAAAGTTACAGTAAATGTTGTAATGTTATTGTAGTTGCCACACAGTGGTGCCCTAATTAGACGTGTGATCATATACCTAAATGTAGATTGATAGTGCCTGGGGCCATTACTTTTGTTCTCTATTGGTGAGAAGAATTTCTTCGTTCTTTCTTTCTGGTTATGGAGATAGACAGAGGTAACTTTGGAAAAGAACGTGACAAGTTTCATGACTATGGTCCATTAATAAAGTTAATGTCTACTAAAAAAATGTGTGATTATCTCTTAATTTAATTTTCTAGATACAAGGATATATAGTGCAATGGACATTGTAATGCGTGTATTAAAAAATTAAATTATAATTATTAATAAAATGGTATTAAATTACATTGTATAAAATGAATCCATGAGAAAATAAGGAAAATATAAAAAAGGGTTCACATATATATATAGTTACCTTTCCCATTTCATTCTTAAAAAATAATTAAGTTTTCAATTAAAAAGTGTCATATACTATAAAAAAATTCATTAAATATTAACTCTACAATAAGATTATCTTGTAAGAATTTTGATGATCAATTATACTGATATATCTTTGTAATTTGATGTTTTTTATTCCATTCCTCTTATTTTAAAAATTATTATTGGCTCTTGTTATATTGTTTAGTAAACTCCCTCCCTTATATATTGCAATTTTTTGTCAATTCATATCTCCAAAACAACATTATATTAAAATTTAAAATTTAAATACTACATTATTTTGAGCTTAAAATAAATAGAAAAATAACGAAACATAATATATGAAATTGTGTTTTTAATCTAAGTTTTCACTAAAGAATAAATAACCCTTTAATGATAAACGTGAATGGAGATTTTATTTGAAACAACATTTTCATCTCTTCTCATTCATTAAACTAAGCAGAAAAGGATTACTTAATTCCATTTTACATTTTTAGGTTAACTTAAAAAGTATTTAGAGTATTATTATTATTATTATTATTATTAGTTCAGTTAGCATCAAATTAGAAATCTAAAGTTGAAAGAATAAGGTACACTTGAGTTTAATAAGATTATGGGGGGGGGGGGGGTGTTTGGTAGATAACGTTTAATCTATATTT
>JANIPN010000219.1:82539558-82552125 GCA_027478595.1 Erythroxylum anguifugum
AGTCACATACTTCTGTTGAGATATAAAAATCCCTTGTGTGGAATATGCCACCTCAATATTGAGGAAGTACCTTAGTTTCCCAAGTTCTTTTATCTCAAACTATTTCACTATTCTTTGCTTCAATTCATGCTTTTCTTTCTCATCATTTCCAGTCACTATGTGTCATCCACATAGACTAGAAGTGCAATAACTCCCCCTGTAGCTGAATGTTTAATGAAGAGAGTGTGATCACCTTGGCTTTGTTTATACCCAGACTCTCATGACTTTTGCAAATCTCCAAAACCAAGCTCTAGGAGATTGTTTTAGCCCATAAAGGGCCTTCCTCAGCTTGCAAACTTTGTTACCCGTGTCTCCCTCAAATCCTGGTGGGATGTTTATATAGATTTATTCATCTAAGTCTCCATGGAGAAATGCATTCTTAACATCATATTGTAGGAGCTGGCAATTATAATGGGCAGCCAATGATAACAAAATTCTCACAGTGTTCATCTTTGCAACTGGAGCAAAAGTGTCTTCATAATCAATACCATCGGTTTGGGTGTACCCTTTGGCCACCAATCTAGCTTTATATCTCTCAAGAGATCCATCAACCTTATATTTGCGTGTGAAAATCCACTTACAGTCAACAATGTTTTTCCCTTTTGGTTTATCAACAATCTCCCAGGTTCTATTCTTTTCCAATGCAATCATCTCCTTGCTCATAGCATCCCTCCATTCCCTTTTTGACAATGCCTCAAAAACGGTGTTAGAGATAGTAATGGTATTTAAACTCATAATGAAGTTTTGGTAGGTTGGTGATAAACGCTTAAGAAAAACATAGTAAGATAGAGGATAAAGTAATCGTTTAGTGCATTCTCTAGTTCCTTTCCTAACAACAATAGATTCAAAAATTTGTGTGTAAAGGTGAGTCAGATCTGACCATGATTTCATTTTCAGAATTTGAGGTGGATTCTTGGACTTGTGTCAATTCTGGAACGGCCTTCCTCCTTGAATACACCTGAGCAACACTGATTGGGACATGTGAAGAAAAAGGTTCCGTAGTAGAATTGGGGAACTCAGATGTAATTGGTTCAAAAGGCTCGGTTGTTTCAACACTACGAGCTGGAGCAGGAGGAAAGTCAAGGGTTTTGAGTGGTTCGAAGGACTCATAAGTGCTATCTTCCATCATTGAAATCTCCCCCTGAAGAGAGGACTTGGAGAAAAAAGGTGTATTTTTTGTGAAGGTGACATCTATAGAGATATAAAATTTTCTAGATGACAGATTATAACACTTGTATCCCTTTTTAGTAGGTGAGTAATCGAGGAAGACACATTTGATGGCTCAGGAGTCTAGTTTGTCTCTATGTTAGTTATGAACATGAACAAAGGCGGTGCATCCAAATACCCTAGCTGTGAGGCCATTTGAGGTTCTGAAGTGTGGGTAGAAGCTATTAAAAATTTTTATGGGGGTTTTATTGTCTAACACACGTGATGAAAGTCTATTTATCAGGTATGTGGCTGTAAGAACTGCCTCTCCCCAATAGAATTTAGGGACATTCCCTTGAAAGAGTAAGGCAGGTGGTGTTGAATAAGTGCCTATTTTTCCTTTCTGCTACCCCGTTTTGTTGAGGTATGTTAACACATGATAAATCATGGATAATGCCCTGTGATTGAAAGAAAGGTGACAAAGTCTAGTTGAAGTAGTCTCTGGCATTGTCTATCCTAAAGCTTTTTATTTTAACCCCAAATTGGTTTTGAATCATAAAGTGAAAATTAGGTATAACAAGGCTAACATCAGATTTTTGTTTAAGAAGAAAGAGCCATATTACTCGAGTGCAATCATCAATTAAGGATACAAACCAACGAGCCCCATAGACATTAGGTATAGTAGAGGGTCCCCATATATCACTATGAATCAAATGAAAAGGATGAGTGCTTCTTTATTGCTAATACGAAAATATACTCGAGTATGTTTTGCAAATTCACAAACATCACAATGAAATTAAGAAATATCTAATCCTTGAAACAAATAAGGAAACATGGCCGTTAAAACTTTAAAAGATGGATGACCTAGGAGTAGATGATATAGCCAAATGGTATCTTTATTTGAGGAACTGAGAAATGACAAAGATAGGTTGCTCCTAACTCTTTGAGGCAATTCAAGGTGATAAAGGCCACCCCTCTCCTTAGCAAGTCCAATTCTCCTCCCTAAGACCTGATCCTGAAAAACACAATGAGAAGAAAAGAAAGTAGCATAACATTTAAGATCATGGGTAAGCTTTTGAATAGAAAGTAGGCTAGAAGACAGTTTTGGAATATGGAGAACCCTTTTTAGAATAAGGGTAGGTGTGATGTGTATATCTCCGAAACCTACAATAGTAACTAGAGAGCCATTGGCCACTACAATCTTTTTGTTACTTGCGCATTGGGTATAAGTGTGAAAGAGTTGAGATGTGGGTGTCATATGGTCTGTGGCACGCGAGTCTATTATCCAAGAATTGGTATGAAGATTTTCCGAGGCATTCATGCAAATAGGTAGTAAAGGTTTACCCGAAAGAGCCTAAGAACAAGTCTTTAGCAGGTTTTTCAATAGTCCCCAACAAGCTTCTTAGCTTTTCAATTTCTTCACTGTTAATTCCATTGTTCTTGAATTTTCCTCAACTTTGGGATGATCTACCATATGTGCTTAGGACCTCTGTTGTCCCCCACGGTTTCCCCATTGTCGACTTGGTGGTTGACCGTGTATTTTCCAACATGTCTCTTTTATGTGCCTCGATTTCTTGTAGTGGGTGCACCAGAGGTTGTCCTTATTCTCCTTCCCCTGGTTTTCTCTACCAGAATGTTTAGATAGATCACTTTTTCCTTTGTCCTGATGATCAGTTTTTGCTAATAAGGCTAACCCGTCCATGGTTTGTGCTTCAAGCATAACACTCCTTCGACTTTCTTCTGCTCGAATCAATGAGATTGTCTCTTCTAGAGACAGAGTGTTCTCTTTTCCAAGGATTTGGATCTTGACCTGATCAAATTCAGCATTCAGCCCAGCCAAAAAATCGTGCACATGTTCTTTTTCAATGAAGTTATCCAAGATGACAGCATCCTCAGGGCATTTCATCTCAAAAAGTCGATAATGATCGAGTTCTTGCCACAGATTCTGCAGCAAGTTTGCATATTCTATGACAGATTTATCTCCTTGCTTACCAGCTGCAGTTTTGATCTTGATCTCGTACACTTGAGCAGCATCACGAGCCTTCAAGTATGTGCGACAGATGTAGTCCCAGATCTCATTTGCAGTGACAAAAACATGCATGTTTCACTGATCATGGGATCCATAGAATCCCATAGCCAGGACATTACCATGGAATCCTCCTCATCCCATGCTTCAAACATTGGGTTATCCTTAGTCGGTCCTATTCCAAGAAGATGAGATAGTTCTTCCCATTAAGCCTATAGAAGCCTGAATATTTTGTAAATCTCCAATTTTCTGAATGGTGCCGAATTCTTCTGAAGGGTTAGATATGGTGGAGATAGAGGTTTGAGAAGTTGACATGAGTAAGAAGAAGATACTGCGGTGAAGAAGATACTGTAGCAATTAAGGCTACCTTAATGAGAATCACACAAGAGAGGTAAGGAGGAATGCAGCGATGAAGGCTGGAACACACAAGATAAGAAAAAAATAGTGTTTCGATAATGTAACAATGAAGGCTGCTCAAAGGACAAATCCCAGAAAAAGAAGCCCTACGGCTCTGATACCATGTGGGAAAGAATTTTTCTATTTCTCATATATTGAATAGGAGTATACAGCCATATATAGGACATTACAAGTAGGAATTTAAATCTGGAAAGTTATCTAAAGCTATCTAACGTCATCCCTTAATTTAAAGGATTTCAAACTTATCTATTTACAGCATATCTATATCTAAAGCTATCTAACGTCATCCCTTAATTTAAAGGATTTCAAACTTATCTATTTACAGCATATCTATATCTAAGTATAATCTATTTACAGCCACTTAGTATCTCAACGCATGTCTATAGAACAGTTTGTTACTTTAGTCTACAAGAGGAATATGTATCAAGAATGAGTAATCCAACTTGGACTTTTCCTTCACAAAACTTTCGACCAATTGGCAGCTCATTCATAGCACAAGTACTCTTACCTATCCCATGAGAGTATCGGCACTGAGTTTGCTTCTTCAGTAAAATAGCTGTAGCAATGGGAAGTCCAACTGTCAGTCCATACCTATCTGTCAAAGATGCTGCCTCACCCTGGAAACCAAGAAAAGTTATCCTTGAATTCCAATATGACTATAAAAATCACTTTAGAAACCAGTTACTAAGAGAAGCAAACAATAAGCTTGTGTTGCTCACCTGAAGTGTCATATAGTGTCCACCTCTCTTCAAAAAGTTTATGCCAACTCTTTCTGTCTCTGGGACACCAATGGTGTCCAAGACAGCATCAAACTTCCCCTTTATTGCTAGTTCTATGTCCTGCATGCCAAACACGTAAACAGAAACATCATTTCAGGTACTATAATGGATATCTGAAGTTTCCAAATTGAGATAAATAAGTAAAAACTTGAATAACTATCAAATGAAAGACTATTTCACGCAATGTATTTTATACAGCATATTACTGATTGTCTAGTTTTCGAAGTACTCCATATCAAAATTTAACTTTAACTTTAATCAGATCATGTGTTCAAGATCATGAAATATTGGAACCTCAAAAGTATAGAAAATAAGAAGGTTATTTGGATTTCATCTAAAAGAAATTACTTATTAGTACGTGCTTGAAAAGACAAGGCAAGAGAAAAAAAGGTAAAATGAATGTTATAGGCATACGTAGATTGAATGCTAAAAAAGGTATGTGTTGCTACCATAATACTGAACTTTCATGGACTGTGCCCAATGAAAAATTGAAGTTACAGGTACTCTTACAGTATATAACACAAAACAAGAATAATTTCTGAAAATTTGTTATAGTGCTAAGAAATATAACTGCTTTTTAAATCACCTCAGCAGTGTAATCAACTGCCTGCTCAGCACCAGCTTCCAGGATCCGATTTATGCTTTGACTTCCACAAGTAGTTGTAACATGACACCCTGCAGCTACAGCAAGCTGAATTGCAGCAAAACCAACTGCTCCGCCACCACCAACTACCAGTAGCCTTTGCCTATGAAAATGGGATTGACAAGCCAATTTGAGGAAAACTAAGGGCAGTTTGTGGTAATGCATATGGTTGGTTTCCACAAAGTAACAACAGCTCACCACAAAAATATGGGATCCTCCACATTCAGATATTATATTCTTGTCAAATTTCAAAAATAAAATAACTGCCGACCACTTAGAATGAGGAATAGAAGCATGATTAATATCTACATTACAATGTATGGCTGAAAATGATTGCCACAATATGATGTAAATAAGGTTCTCAAAGCTGCCTGTTTGTTTAATATTTGAGTCCTCAATCGAAGTTCTTAAATAAATCAGAGTCTCAAGAGTGAAATTTAGCACTCACAAAAAGAAGACATTAGCACTTGTATACTTGCATCTTGTATGGAAAGTGAAGAACTTAATCCTAGGACATAGTTAAAGCTATAAACAAAGCTGAAATGCTTAAATGCCTTTTGATTTCATGTAACACCACGAACTTCACAGGCATGTTTGTGCATAACACAGAGTAATTTTTAAAATTAACAGGGAAAAGATGGACAACTCTGTCTGTTCAATGAATTGGAATTATATACATTGACATTTTAAAGTAAAGATGTTGTTGATTGCAATAAAGGAAGTATCATGCTGAAAGTTTCTGTATGAATACCCATTGCCAAAATTATTGCAGATACTTTCTAAATGCTCTTTGCTTAATATACTAGCTGCAAAATGAAAAACTCTGGTCATTTTTGACTTTTTACTGGAATCATTGCATATGATTGTTTGCACCTAAACTGGATTATCAATAGGAATATTACAGCAGGACAATAATTTAAAAATGATGCCATAAATGCACCACAGAAACATATACGTGGCATTAAAAGAATACACAGGAGAACCTGATCACAAACACAATGCACAAGCAGATATACATGTCATTAACATGAACTATAGGAACTTGATTTGAATTATAAAAAGAATCATCTTAGCAAATAATACCCCTCATATATCCTTGCAGTACTTCTCAGAGCACGCCATGCAGTTAGGGCAGCAAAAGGAATAGCACTTGCTTCCTATAAGACAAGAAAGAGCTTTCAGAGGTTCATTTCACAAGGAAATAGAAAGAAACAAAAGAGTAATCAACTAAGTAAATATATGAATTCAACTAATCTAATGGAACAGCAATGAAAATAGCAATATGGAGGAAGGGCCTGGATCTAATTTTCACTACATAACAGTGTATGTGCTCAAGAGTAATAAATTTAAGAAAAAGAAAGAAAGAAAGAAATTATGCTTGCACACCCAAATCTGGATATATTATTACATTTGTGTACAAAGACGTAAAAAGAATGCTACATAAATTTTAAGGGGAGAAATGCAACTGTTTAATCTGCCACAAAAATTGTCCATTCAACAGTTTTTTGAGGTCATGACCAAGTATTAGACATAATGGATGACATAGAGGGATGAAGAACCAATGTAAAACTGAAAAGTTGCAACCAAGTAGAAGAATTTTCACCAAATGAAACTATGGCAGTACCTACCACATGTGTAATTGATGATGGTTTTACAGCAACTTCCTCTTCTGGCAGTACTGCATAGTCGGTGTAAGTGCCTCTCACAGCAGTTGGATGCAATGCACCAAAAACCTCTTGCCCAATACTCAGGGAATGCACTGAACTTCCAATAGCTGCAACTTCACCACTGATATCACGACCCAAAATAATAGGTAGAAGTGGCTCAAATATGGAACGGCCATAGCCTGATCGCATCTAAAAACATGAAAACTCCTGGAACATTAAATTGATAATCATTCTGGCATAGAGGTGATCTAAAGCATACAAGGATGTTCTGACTTTTAGTATGCATAAACTTAGCTCATAATTAATCAGCAGTGTAAGTATGGACGAGGATCCAATAATTTTCCAATTGAGTTATGGTCAAATTCCTCATGCCTAAATTTGATAGCACCAATCTATTTCATATAGTAGAAGTCTCTAGTTAAAGAACTTGGCACTGCAACAGGTTGGTTTCTCTGAACATCATAAATTCACTAAAACTCAGTGCAACGTCATAATAAGATCCATATCAGATTTCCCAATATTTCTTATCTTCTAAATCCCACATTACCATCTAAATCCCCAGTTTAAAAATTCATCAAACTGGATCCTTTCTCGTGCTTCCTTTCCAATTCTAGAAACGCATCATCCTTTACCTGAGCTAAAGTAGGCGCTATCTATATTCAGGTGCAGTCATTTCTATCAATCAACTCACTTATTATTTCTATAATTTACATTACCCGAGAATCTACATAACTCGAGCATCCGAATTAGTAATTTCGATCAATTCCAATTTCAATTCCAATTCCAATTCTATTGTTAAGTCAATCCTCATATCGACTCACCCACCACATTTTCAATCCAAAAAGAATTAGCAACCCATTAAAACAAGCACAGAAATAAACAAAACCCTTGACCAAAAAATATAAAAACAGAACCTTTAACTCACCCCTCTCATAATGAAATTAAAAAAAAAAAAGAGAAAAGAGTAATGGCACTGACTCTGGTATCAAGAGGATTGATAGAGACAGCCCGGGCACGAACTAGAACCTCGTTGGATTTGAGTTGAGGGACCTCCACATCATGCCGGAGCTCCATCACCTCGGGCCCACCGAACCGGGGAAGCAACACCGCCCTGCAACTGCTAACCACAAACCTAACCAGCCCCAGTTGCAAGAACTGTCGAAGATCATAGTTTACACTTCTGTTTTTTAAGTTTTGAGCTCTCAAAGTTAGCATCCTTTTGTTTTGCAGGTGTATAAGGTCACATATGTATAAATGAGCGAAATAAACAGAGAGGAGAGAGAGCGAGAGAGGGCTGTGGGGAGGACGTGTACTTGTTTGTATCCGCAACCTGTTTTTGTGGAACGCTCCTTTGCTTGCTACTTCTTCTTCTTCTGTTTATTTGATTTTGTTTTTTTTTTGGTAAAAACAACACATTTTACAAATTAATTATAGAAAATTTAATTTATTTAATTATCACAAAATCAAATATAATTCATAAAAACACAAAAAAGAGACCATTTTCAAGTAAAAGTCAGTTTTACTTCTATTTTTCTTGTGATTTTTGGTTTCTGATTCTTTATTAATTTTTAATGTCCAAATAATTATACTTTTAATATTGATAATTATTAAATACTAAATAAAATTAAAAATAAAATTACCTAATTGATTTTATTTTAATAAGATTGATCCTTTTTACTAAAACGAATAATTAAATAAATAAAATTTACTAACAAACTAAAATGTATTTGAAAATATATAATGAAATTTATATATTTTCTGATATTTTAAATTTAAGGAAAAAGTCCAAAAAAGGAAAAACTTCTCTTAATTTCGAAATTAAAAAAATCAAAATCCAAAACAAGCCCTAACCTATCAGTTATCCGTTCCTGAGTTCAAAGAAACGAATCCCAGTTCTCTTCAAAAATTAGAGAATGCAGCTTCAGTTCCAATAATGCATGATTCAGTTTCCTGCATGAAGTAAATATCTGCTATAGTTTACTCGAAAGCAGAGATGAGTAGTGGTAAATGCCTAGGATATTGCTCTTATGGGAACTGATTATAACAACACATTCATATATTGATTCTCATGTTACAGACCTTAATCTTAGCCAAGAGGGCTACATTACTAACTTAAGGAACCATTGGCATGTCATCCCTGCACAAAATTCTAGTTTTCGCCCAAATCCAATTTTTAGAAGGGAGACAAGCTCATATGACAGTTACGAAGATGCCTTTCATCAACCGACTGTTTCAAGATAGGAGACCAAATAGAATGAACTATAGCCCAACTATTTTCCTTCCTCTTTGTTCTCTCCCGAGATAACAGATGCTGTGCTTGTAGCACCTATGTTATGTGAAGAAGTAACAGGGCCACTGTTAGACGCAGGATTGGCAAAATCACTAGGATTTCCAGTGTTGGCTGCAATCACAGGTTCAGAAGCTTTTGGCTCCATAGTTGTTTTCGCAGTTGGCAAGACATTAGGTGGAATACTTGGATTTGTCATTGCTACATATGCATTATGTTGCTTCTGCAGTGTTTGGGTGGTAGGGAAAGTAACCTTGCGGGTATTTCTTGAAGGATCTATACTAGGTTTGTGATGGTAAGTAACTGCTGACTCATTTGCAGCATGAAGTTGTTGCAACCTATAATCAGTTTCAGGCCGACGACAAATCTTTCTCAGCGGAACAATTTCCTGGTGAACAGAAGATCCAGGAATAAAATAAACACCACCAGACTTAAAATGCAATATCAACCATCAGTGTGCAAGGATAATGAATCTTGAGCTGTTCAAGTGTCGTGCAGTAAATGCCCAATTGTCAAAAAACATGAGGATACTGTCTTTGACATGGTAAAAATACATTGCCAGGATAGGATAACAAAAGCTGTATAATCAAATGTAAATTGCTATACAAGTCATGTTCTGAATCTACTGACATCACATTCTAGGTTCAATTCAGACCAACAAAATAAAAGCACAAGTATTTCTCCACCTTTGACATCAATAACAGAATGAGTTTTGGTTAAGACATTCAAGAGATTGGGATTCTTGCGTGATGCGAAAAACACATTAAGTAGTCTCCAATGCCTCATTTGTTTTGGCAAAAAGGTGCAACATTTAGCTTGGGTTTGTTTTCTTTTTATGTTACATCAGATAGCATCTTACTAGTGAACCTTAGAATCACTGGCCGAGGTGGCCATTACCACCTGATCCACCAAGTATCAATCATAAGCTGACACTGTTAACACTGTCCAGTTGCATTAATAACCTCATAAATACAAGGCAGAGAGATGTTCATGCATCATTACTTGGGGTGATTAAGACAAAGCACACAGAATTGCAAAAAATATCACGGCTATGAATACCTTATTTCAAGAAAATTTCCATTCAAAAAGGATAGATCACTATTTCTGTTCAATCCCTATGCAAATGAAAAAGAAGCCAATGGATTCAACAAAATAAGGAAGACAAAACTGCTACAAGTCTACCATGAGATTGTAACCAAAAGCAACCTGCAATCACAATGGTCAGTATGTGACAAAACCAGTTTGAACAGATACAAAGGGAGACATAAAGTTACCTCAGTTTGATCATGCTCATATCGCACCAGAAACCTACAACGACAACCTCTTACATCATGTCTTCGTCTTTGAGCGTCAAGAACTTGTGCGTCAAAGTAAAGAGCCTGATCTTTACCTTCCTGTAGATTTTTAAGCATCAATGAGAATCAATGGAGCAAAATAAGGACTTTAGATTAAAGGCTGAAACTAGAACTCTTGCTTGTTATTACTGTAATATTTTTACAGTCCATTACCTACGAGCTATTCAAATTCGAAACCACTTAATTCTGTGGAATATGATATCAACCCCTTAAAATGTTCACAATCAGTTAATTGGTCTTTAACTCTGTAAAATATGGGAGCCTGTACAATGACAATATATCATGCATGGAAACAAATGATTAGTATATATTTATATCTCTTCCAAGTTCCCTCATTTATTCTCGCTCTTTCTACATTGAGCAATGAAGTTTCAAAGAACATATCAAGGAAAATACTGAAAAATCAATTCATGTGTTCATCTCATTTCACCTAAAATCCACACCTGAAAACATAGTATGGAGTCCCCAGGAATAACGACAGCGCACTCTGATGCTTCACACGGGAGTGATCTCTGCCTGACATGTTTGAATACATTTACCCACTCATCTTCATCTGGTCCGAAGCCAGAAAACCGAACTAGTACTTCCTGATAAAATCCAGCAACATTATTGGATAACAAGAGAAACTGATTGCTAGGAGCAATAGCTTACCACAAATAGTTACAAAAAACATGGGAACAACACGAGGACAAATTCAATCTACAGTAACAGCAGATCAGGTTACTATCAAGATAATATTTGGTGCAACCTAGAAGTAGGAGATGGAATCTGTGGGGAGATGACGCAATCTGTAAGCTTGCTGAAATTAACATTTTTGAGTCTCTACAGACTGATAGGTATTGATCAAAACCTTTTGGGCCTATGGTCAAAATAGAGCTCAAACATCGAAAGATCTCTCAACATTTGGACGAGATGGTGACATCATCTCATGCACCTCAAGTCATTATATAGATATTCAATGTTCCCAAGAATGAGGTCATTGGATTCTCTCACTAAATATTTTTCTGTCTGTAGCTTTATTAACTTTCTTGTTGGAAGTCAAACACAGAAAAATATTCTGACATTTAGTTCTGCTAGTTTCGAGAGGAAGTCTACGAACTGCAGTCATACTATAATCCACTCATTATATCAAGCCTAATCTTGAATGGCTCAGGCCAGACCCAAACCTGAAGAGTTCGGAGAGACCGAAATTACACCATATCGTAGACCACAAAAACTCGTGTTTAAGCATTATACATGCTTAAATTTCGAAAACAGGAGTTATCTCCTACTTCAATGGGACTTCAAGTGGTTTATATACAAGAAAGGACTCTATCTTCGACCCAAACTTTAAAGCATTAGGTTATGAGCACTTGTATATAAACTACTCTTAATTTTTACTCTATGTCAATGTGGAAATTGACACATTTAACAAATGCATTAAGGGAGTCTAAATTAAATAAAATTACATCCCATAACTTTAACGGAACTTAATGCCAGGGTACATAAATGGTTACAATCCAGATAAAACATATTAAGCAAGACAAAGATAGAAGTGTTAATAGAGTTGGCAGTACTGTAGTTAGAAACATGAAATAGCTACCAGGATAACTTTGACAAAAACTATAATGAAAATAATTTTATGGTGAGACTCAATGTCACAGATAAGCATGTTATTCAAGACCAAGACCATGACATAAGGAGTTTTAATAGTTTTGTAAGAAACAAGTAATGAATGCTTGTATAAACTTAAAAAAAGCCAACATGTGATGAGGAATAATATGCAATCAAATATGTAGTAAAGAAGAGCATGAGCATTACTGCATCACCGGAGTCTGGGAGTTTATGGGCCAAGAACGATGCAACGTCATACCTGAGGAAAAAAAACAAGAGAATCAAACTGAAAAAGCAATTTTTCTGAATAAGGAAGACAATAAATATGAATTACACTGAGAAACACCTAGAATCATCCTCAATTTATTCCAAACAGGAATGGCACAAAACAATTACCAGGCTCCATCCCTTGCAGATTTGGCTTCAAATTCCATGTAAGGATGCTCTGAAATGGTTCCTCCTACAGAATGAACTTTCAAGAATTAGAAACAGGAAAGATTAATCCAAGGAATATAAAGACATGACGCACTTTTAACATCATGATCTTTGACAGACATTCAAGAGAAATGTATGATTAGGTTCCCAATTACATTACTTAATAAAATTCTTCCCAAA
>JANIPN010000219.1:82575598-82591664 GCA_027478595.1 Erythroxylum anguifugum
GGCCATCTAATGGCCATATATATATGGCCAGCCAATGGCCATATATACGCCCACGCGAGAATGGCTTGGAAAAGTGGCCTGCGCTGTTAAAATTTTTTCAAAACGTCGTCGTTCGCTCGTTAGACAGAATTAGACTGGGAAGCGTTCGACAGACGATCCGAACTCCTTCGGAGCAGAAGTGTGTTTATTTTGATTCGAGTGGGCCATGGGAGTCTTTGGGGTGTGGGAAGGCTGTTTAGAAAACGTAGTCTGGTTATTCTTCCCAACAGTTCCACTAGACAGTGGCCCTTCTGTTCTATAGTCCCTACCCCTCACTTCTTTTTTAGATTTCAATTGTATTTGATTCTTAACCGATATATTAGGGGTCTCTCCTCTTTGTTTCTCCTTAGCAGGCAGAGGGTGATCGTTTAATGGTTGCACTGAATCATTTTATGTCAGTATCGTATACCTCGAGCCCTTCAAATCCACGTGATCATTACTGCCCCTCCCGTCGCTTCCTAGTGCCGTTGCTCTGTTTGACGGACGTCGAGTTCGTCATTGCACTTGTATCCACGATTCCACGGTCTATAGACCTCCTTCGGAAGGGTGACTGTCGGCGTTTCAGTTCGGAGCTCCGTTGGGATAGTCGGCCCCTTATCTCCGATGAAGCCCCCTATTTCCAGATGATCGTTAAGCCTTGTAGGACAATCCATGGTGCCATGTCCAACCATACCACAAGACAAGCAAATCTGTGGCAAACCCTCGTATGCAACTTTGATAATTTCGCCATCGAGTTCAACGTTCTGCAACCTTTGCAAATTTGCCTCTCTGGGATTGTTACGTATTATCGTTAATCTTTACTGTGCGTCCAACCAAGTTTCCAAGGGCTTTTAGTATAGAAGGATGATACCGTGCGACAGAGAGTTATGAAAATCGAACCCAAGTTACAACCTGCGAGATCTTACCAGAAGAGGGACGAAATTCTGGATTCCATGGTTACACGGAAAGGACATGTCCGGATATCACCCAAGGACCCTGTGTGAGCGCCTGCATATAGCCATCTTCCTCCACAAAATTAAGCAGGTAAAAGATGTTATCAATATCAACAATCTTCATGGGACCAGTCAGTTTCCACATTGTGTTCAGTCTGGTTTTGAGCATATTGAATCCTAGCTTTCTTCCTAGCAACTTTACAACAACAACCTTCTCCCATTGTTCGTCTAGTCGTCCTCTAAAGGTACTGGATAATTCTATGCCCATGCCAAATTCGCCCTGCACCATATTGATATCCCCCTCTGCTATCTCAATAGGATCCTCTTCAGGCCATTCTAACTCCCTTTCTTCGTTGTCAGGGACTGGGCGGCCTGTGACTGGTACACAATAGCTGGGTTGAATGGTAGGTGGTACAGGCGAGTGAGGAGGAGGGTCGTCGTCCCGTTCATGTATTCGAACCTTTTTTGCAGCATGGTCATCGTATCCAATGGAGTTGAGTGCAGAATCGTAGGCCAAAATACACACTCGTTAAGGGCCCACTTTCACTTGTATTTTAGCATCGTTCATTCTTTTAATAGTTGGAGGCTATTAAATGTCATTTAATAATTGTCGAGAAGGGAAGGAGACAATTTTGGGTTGATATAATTCCCATATTACTAGATAATCCTTTCACTTTTCAAAGACTACGGTTAATTTTTAGCTTCTCATCCTTATAAATTGATTTGAAGTTTCTTCCGCTCTAATTTTTTTATGACCATTAATATATGAATCTAAAATATTCCAACTCAAAATTTATAACAAAGGATTTTCACATTATGACTTATGAGCTTTAATTATAATTTAAAGGTAAAGTTTTTAATTTTTAATGTATTTTTAGCTTACTAAATATTTAAATATATTATAATTAATTTGACATTATATTAGCATTTTAAATCAAACAATAATATTAAATAATATTGTGTTTATTTGTATTAATATTAAATAATATTGTGTTTATTTGTTTCTTCTTTTTTATTTTTAAATTACTTATTATTTATAAAAGTATAATTACACATTAATAAATAATGTAATTTTTGTAACTGTAATTTTCATTATACTTTGCCTCAAGTATCGTAATAATTGTTGGATTTGTGTTCTTGTAAAGATTCACGTAAGTTTAGTGATAATATGACTAAAGTCAAATTTAAGGATTTGATAAGTTAGTGTATGAATAATTAATTATATAGTAAATAAAATCTAAATAATATTCTTAATCATTAGAACAATGATGTAAAAGTTCAATACATAAAGATAAATTAGAAAATAGTGAAAATATTGAAAATAGTATTTAAGATTTTTAAGATCGTGATTTAGGAAAGGTCGTTCCTAAGTATGTCAATTTCTTGTATTTTTAGAAATTAGTTTCTCTATAATTAAAATTTGCTCTTTTGTTATTTCTTTTTAATGTAGGATATTCAATTTTACTCTTTATTTTTTCCTCTGTCACAAATATAATACCATTGATATATCCTTGTAATATATTGTCAAGCTATAGTTGTTCTGTTGTGCCTGCACACTTCTTCCAGTTTCATGTAAGTGTTCTTGTTTTTTTTTTTTCTAGTTTAATTGTGTTATAGTTATATATTGCCAATTTATTAGAGCTTTTTTTTACTTCGCCAAGAACTATAAAATGTTAATAACAGCCCTGCTAAGAAGACCCAAACATTGGGACAATATATCGGATAAAAAAAAAGAAATATGTGAGATTGTGATAATACTAATATTAAATGAAAACTGAAAGAGAGGCTCTCCCTCTCTGACTTAAAAGATGAATAAGAAATTCGTCCAAACTTACAGTGTGACCTAGAAGTTCAAATCACTATCGTCGACATGTCATATAGACAGACTTAACATTACTTGTACGACATTTCGAGTGAAAAATAATTTTCATTTTCATTGCATGAAGAGCTTTGAAGTAGAGACTCGGGAGTGCTACCCAAAGGGCATAAGCATTTTCAAAATAAAACAAGAAATTGAAAAAAAATAGAAATTTAAGCGATACTCCTATAAATTGGAAAATCATACTAAACCGCACAGGTTCATGCCAAACAGATTTGAATAATAAAATGATCAATCGCCATTTCATTTCAGAATTTGTATTGTGGGGAAAAAAATGATAATAAGCCTTAGTTATATATAAACTTAAAGTTGTAAAATCAGTTGCGGTGACACTCATAGTGGTTACAATTATGGTAACAGCTTAGCATTGCAAGCCTCCTTTGTTTTGTTTTTTTTTTTTTTTAGAACAAGGGAAGAGAAAAACACGAAAAAAACTAGTGCGGTTGGCGAGGGTACATCATGCCGTTCGCATCTCGATGCAGCAGCTTCAAAAGGAACTTAGGAGGGTCGGTAAGAATGTGACAGCCCGGTCGGAGAACCCGTGTGAAAGCGGCCAATCTGTCCGCGCAATGGTTGGCCTCCCGAAAGGCATGTTGCAGGTTGACTTCCTAGTTGTGTTGCAGTAACTCGCGGATACCTGCAATCAAAAAAACCCCGTCAGTTAAAGGCCCGTGAGGAGCAGAAAGAATATTAATGACCTCGAGCGAATCGACTTCAACGAGCACCCGGCGAAACCCCCTTAAAAGGATTCTCATTTTAAGCCAAAGAGCCTAATGAGCTGCACCATTAAATTAAATTTAAAGGGTTCAGGATCAAGACTAGCATGCCATAAAAGCAGAAAATAAATCTCTATCTCCACTCCCTCAGCTCATAACTTTACAGTCTGCCATGAATTTGGATTAATATTTGGCTATTAGCAAATTGCAGCCATTAATTGTTCATCAAATTTAATTTTAGCGAGTGGTTTCTTCAAAAAAAAGTTATTATGATAATTTAATAATATTTAGGCCTGGTTTGATAAATGACTTATCAATCATTTTTTAGTAGATTTGAAAGGTTTTAGTTATTTGACCATGTCAAACCTTTGATAATTATGTTTGGTAATCAACTGATTAGGTTAGAAGATTATACCCAATCTGTTAATTTTGAAAACGCTACTATGAGGAGCGTTTTTCTTCAGCGACTGAGAAATTAAGGAAATAAAAGACTATTATATCCAAAAGTTATTACAAATTACTCAATGAGATGAAATAGAGATAGATAAGAATAAAAATATAAATTTGACTTAATTTATACAAATTTAAAAAGTTAGTCATAAAATTAAAATTTTAAAAAAATTAAATACTTTTAAATTTTTTACTTCCAATTATATTACATTAATTACTTTTGTATTAACCTGATATTTAGATCCCTTTTATATCAATATTTAGTATATAATATTATTATCATTTGTATATTGTGTTTAATTCAATTCAATTTAATAAAAATTAAATTGTCAAATTTAAATTAATTATTTCTATCTAACTTTAAATTTTAAGAGATTAATACAAACAATTTTTTTCCAAATAATGTTATTTTAATTTAATATGTTAAAAATGATGATGACGACTAAATTCTCATTAAAATATTTAAAGAAATAGTAAGATATAAATAGTTTCCTTATAAATCTTTTCTTTTAATTTATACTTTCATAAGTTATTTTACACATAGACAGCTAATACTAAATATTTAATTTTATCAAATATCTTTAAATAAACAGTTAATGTTATTCTCTAGTCAAATCAACTATTTAATCCACTGCTAGCTAATCGCTTATAGAATTAGCTAATAGCTAATGCAACCGGTTGATTACTAAATAAAATCTTATTTTAATTTGAATATTTTAATAAAATGTTTAAAATTAAAATTATATCTTTTATCCTTCTTTTGTTTTTTGTTTCGCCGTGTATCTCCCGTCGCTATGTCATTTCTTGATCAACGGGCCAGGCGTCGATTTTGAGCCACGTCTACATGATACGACTTTTCCTCTTCGAATGTACAATACAATCCTTTCGTCTACAATATACAGAAGAAAACAACAAACGATGGCAACAATTGTAATTTCATCTTCTTCACCGTGTATTGAAACCTCCAAACCATAGCCTTGACCGTTATCGGCGATCGTCCGGCCGCTCACCGCCCACTCGCAATCCGTACACGAGTCACTCATATTTTCAGATTCCGTCGCTAACTGGTATTCACTTACTTATCTGTTTTGTTATCAGAAAAAAAAATGAAGATTGAATCAAGTTAGAAACTTTTAATTTATTTTTCCAATATTTTTGTTTGTTATCATTGAGATATAATTGTTAGATATTTTCTTTATTTTCTTAGTAATCAAACGGAGATCCTTACGCTATAATCTTAGAAGCCTTCTATTTATTTTGTTTGTTGTTTGTTATCAAACTTGTTGATTGTCTTTCTGGATTGTTTGGTGATATTACTCTTTTCTTAGGGATTGATTGATCCTTTGACAGGGAAAGCAGCAATCTTAAATTTCATGGAGGAGCAAGGAAGTGAAATTGTGGCGCAGTATGTTAAGTGGAAAATCAAAGTTTCGAGGGCATTTCAGTACTATCTTGATAGATGGAGTCCTCATCAGTTGGAGAGGTGGGTTGGGACCTTGGTGGTGGCCATGTTCTACGTTTTAAGAGTTTACTATGTTCAAGGGTTTTACGTTATTTCGTATGGGTTAGGGATCTATGTCTTGAATCTGTTGATTGGTTTTCTTTCGCCCAAAGTTGATCCTGAGCTAGAAGCTCTTGATGGGGCTTCTCTGCCAACTACAGGCTCTGATGAGTTCAAGCCTTTCATTCGCCGTTTACCTGAGTTTAAGTTCTGGTAAGCTGTTTGTTTATTAATTTTACCGTCACAATCATTTTTTTCTTCTATGTTCTACTGTCTTCAACATCGTCCAACTATCAAAACATTTGAGTTTAAGCTTCTCTAGGAATGCCACCTTTTAATGTGGAATCAGTTTTCATGGAATTTAATCTCAAGTACTTGTATAAGCTGTTGGTGCCCTTTTGGTTGGAAGAGAAGACATTTTGCAATTTTCTGTTTGTAGTTCGAGCAATCTAACTTCTATATGCAAAGGGTTTTTACTTCGTAGCTTGTTTTGAGGCTCTGGCCTCTGAAGAAGAAAAAGAAGAGTTGAAAAGTTTTGACTTACCACACTCTTGTGCGTTGGATCTAGCTTGATTTGGTCATGAGGTTATCATTTTGCCTTCATTGCTTTGGTCTTTAATGTTTGAGCCTCACTAACAGTATTGGCCTATTGGGTTACTTGTAGGTTTTGTGTAAAAAATAAATGGGTTTTATGTAAATTTGCTCAATCACGATCAAATTAAATTTTTTTTCTTGGCTTGGTCAACTAGTCCTTGTTAGCTTTAGCTTTGGTTCTGCTACAAAGCCTTTTCAGTTACCTTTTTGTTTGTAATATTTCCTGCAGTAGGTAGTTTCTAAATGTGCTGATATTAAAATTTTACTTGGTGTTGGTTTCAGGTATGCTATTACAAAGGCCTTTGTTGTGGCTTTTGTCTTGACCTTCTTTTCTGTGTTGGATGTGCCAGTTTTCTGGCCAACTCTGTTGTGCTACTGGATTGTCCTGTTCTTCCTTACAATGAAACGCCAAATACTCCATATGATCAAGTACAAATATGTCCCTTTAGATATCGGGAAGCAGGTACTGAATTCCCAAAAGTCCCAATCACGATGCAATATTCAATGAATGTTGTTTTGAGTTTCCTTTCCTGTTCTTTCTTTTCTGGATAGTGCTTTTGTGTATGTTATTGTTGCTCCAGTAGTTTGACATTGTGTTTTCTTCGTATGACAGAGGTACACTGGAAACAAGTCATCAAGTAGCGGTATAGCTAGGGACTAAAAGCCACCGAAGCAGTGTAACTGATGAATTAACCATAGCTACATTTGATTAGTACGAAAAACAAGTTCTTCAGGTCTTGTTAGTATGTTGAACATGTGAACCAAAAACTTCGTTTACACTCCAGCTTCTCATGTAAAGCACGGCGAGATCTTTCGAAAACTTTGTATATAGAATCATTGCCATTATTTTGATTTTGGTTAGAGATGATCGTCCATTTTCTTTGACAGTTTAGATACCATCGGTTTCCAGCCCAAATTGTTAATGATAATTTGTTATCTGGACCATTTGCATGTACGAAAGCTGTAGAAGATGAACTTAGTGGCCGAAAAATTAAACCTAGAAACCTGCTTTGACATCTGACCACCTGCAATGCAAGTCATGTGATCTGTTTCGTCATTTTCCCTTGAACAAGTCTTGTTTGCACCGTTACGAACTTGATTGATGTTCGTTAGATATATAACGAACATCAATTGTGATTTAGTACCTGAGGAAGTTTTGACTGCAATTCTCCCCTTGTCTTTGACAACACTAGAATCTCCGTTAACAATTCTAATTCTATAAACAATAGTTCTATCAAGCTAGTTGAAAAGATTGATTCATGATCATTATTACATAACAATATTCACACCTTTTCAATGACTCAGGTAAGAATTTCAAGGACGAAATTTTCTTAAGAGGGGGAGAAATGTTGGCCCCTGAATTTTTTTTTTATAAGCATGATTAGATTAATTTTGGGGTCTTGCTAGATTTATTTATGTTGGAGTTAATTAACATGTTATGTGGGTAAGATAATATGACATGGGCTAAAGGCATTGAACTATTAAAGTAGAGGGAGAGTGTAAGGCCAATTTTGGCAAGTTACTTAAGTTTAAAAACCTTATGGCATTAGAGGAAGGGCAAGGTGGACTTTTCTCAACATTAAGGGTAAAATGGGGAAAAAAAGAAGTGTTGCCTTCTTCATAAAGAGGGGGGAAAACGAAAATGGAAGAGGAAGAAGTGAAATAACATATCAAAGAGAGAAAGAAGAGAGGTTTCGGTGGTTGAGAGGAAAGAAAAGAGTTGAGCTAGGGTTCCATCTTTTCTAAGCCTTCTAGAGAGAGTTAGGGTGATGTGAGAAGGGAAAAAGGTAGAGGAAGATAAGAGCTTTCTTTTGAACTAAGCATTTCTTCATTTGGTGAAGATTTGAGGTAAGAGCATTTTAAGGCTTTGGATTTTTGGAAAGGTTTTGGTTTCAAGAGCTTAGTAAATGCATGGGTTTAAGTGTTCTAAGATCAATTTTTTACATTAGTTTCTTTGGGTTCTCATTTGGAAATTCCTAGTGATTTTGGGAATACAAAATTGTATTTATGTTAAAAAGGGAATCAAGAAGGACAAGAAGAGCAAGAGAAGAGGCATATTTGAACAAGCCGTAATCAAGGACTTCAAGGCGGGTTTCACTTTTATAGTTAGGTGATAAGCTAATAAAAGTTTTCTGTCACTAAATGACAGTAATTAATTTTGCAACTACCTCATTCATGTGCATTTAATGTTTTTAAATGCTGCAAGATTGTGCTACATGCTTATACATGATTTGTGTGATGATTTATGAAAAGTTGTTTTTAAAATGATTCTTTGAAATGATGCATGATTATGAAACCATACTTTTAGAAATGGTTTTTAAATATAACAAGCATGTAAAAAGCAAGTTTTTAAGAGAATATGCTTTTTTGGGCATCAAGCTTACAAGATTTTGAAATCTATGTGTTATGTGGGTTTGTGGTAGTCCCTTAAGAACCATCACATGCACATTGACCCAAGTATAGGCTTCTCCTACCTGCTCGCTAGTGGCACGGAGCTCCCTCAAGGACTCCCTCAAGAATTCACGACTACACGGGACCATTTCATTGGAAATGTGTAGTGCGTCATGTTTTGGACTTACCCAAACCATTTGATATGTTTATGTGTTCATGACAAATTGATATGAGTGATGCATTTATAGTTTGCATTCACATGAATTTCTGCATTGAAGATTATTTATAAATGTTTTTGCTTGTTACAAACTATAAAATTATTACCCACGGGCTCTAAGCTCACCCCCAATCTCCTCCCACACATTCAGGTAATGAGTAGGATATCGAGTAGGTCAAGGGGCAAGGCAGCACTCCTAGTTTTGGGTTATTTTGGATTTAAAACAAGTTTTGTAAAGCAAGGCTTTAGTTGCATTTTTAGCAAATCTTAGTTCATGTATCTTTTATATTTTGGGATTTGGATGTATTATTGTATTTGCGGCTTGAAATGCCCACTAAAGCTTTGTAAAACTCTTATCTTTTGATGCTAATGGGATATACTTGCATTTTGTTCATGACTATCTCAAGTTTGCACGTTGTTTTTTTAAAAAGTTTTCATAAGGAAAAATTCGTGTTCTGACTTTGGGGGAAATTTTGGATTAATCTAGGCTGATTTAGGCAAATGTGTCTTCTAGAAAGTTGTAGGACTTTCTTTTATCTTTCTAATGTATATAGTATGAAAATTTTGGACATCTAAGCTGAAAGTTATGGTCCTCATGAGGGAAGATGTTCAAGAGTGAAGTCATATCTTCTATGTTTTGCTTCTTCTGCTTTTTGCTTCTTTTGTGATGACGTCACACGGTCTGTGACGACGTCATATCTTCTATGTTTTGCTTCTTCTGCTTTTTTGCTTCTTCTACGTTTTGCTTCTTCTGTGATGACGTCACATGGTCTGTGATAACGTCATATCTTCTATGTTTTGCTTCTCCTACTTTTTGCTTCTTTTATGTTTTGCTTCTTCTGCCTTTTTGCTTCTTCTGTGATGATGTCACATAGTCTGTGATAACATCATATCTTCTATGTTTTGCTTCTTCTGCTTTTTGTTTCCTCTATGTTTTGCTTTTTCTATTTTTTATTCATCTTTTTTTCATTTATACTTATTTTCTGTCCCATTTTTGATCCTTCAATATAGAATCTGTCTTCGAGGTCTTCATGAAAGTTGTAGATCATGAAGTCCTCTTTTGAACCATCCAAAGAACACCCCAAGTTAATATTGGTAGGGAAAGTTATGGCAATTTTCCCACGTCTTCTATCTTTTTCCATTAGTCTACTTTTCTTCTATACTTATCGTCTGTTCCATTTTTGATCCTTCAGAAGATAAAATATATCTCCTAAGTCTTCATGAAATTTGTAGATCTTGACGTCCTCTTTCAAACCATCTAAAGAACATCTTAATTCTATATATGTAGTGAAAGTTATGGCAATTTTCCCACTTCTTCTGTCTTTTTCTATTAGTCTACTTTTCGTCTGTACCTATCTTCTGTTCCATTTTTAATCCTTCAGAAGATAGAATCTGTCTTTGAGTCTGTATGAAAGCTTTAGATCTTGAATTCATCTTTCAAACCATCTAAAGAACACCCTAATCAGATATCTGTAGGGAAAGTTATGGCAATTTTCCCACTTCTTCTGTCTTTTTCCATTAGTCTGCTTTTCGTCTATACCTATCTTCTATTCCATTTATGATCCTTCAGAAAATAGAATCTATCTTCAAGGTCTTCATAAAAGTTTTATATCTTAAAGTCCTCTTTTTAACCATCTAAAGAACACCTTAATCCAATATATGTAAGGAAAGTTATGGCAATTTTCCCACTTCTTCTGTCTTTTTCCATTAGTCTGCTTTTCGTCTATACCTATCTTCTGTTCCATTTTTAGTACTTCAAAAGATAGAATCTGCCTTTAAGTCTTTATTAAATCGTAGATCTTGAAGTCCTCTTTCAAACCATCTAAAGAACACCCCAATCCGATATCTGTAGGGAAAGTTATGGCAATTTTTCCACTTCTTCTATCTTTTTCCATTAGTCCGCTTTTCGTCTGTACCTCTCTTCTATTCCATTTTTTATCCTTCAGAAGATAGAATCTATTTCAAGTCTCCATGAAAGTTGTAGATCTTGAAATCCTCTTTCAAACTATTTAAAGAACACCCCAATCTGATTTCTGTAGGGAAAGTTATGGCAATTTTCCCACTTCTTTTGTCTTTTTCCATTAGTTTGCTTTTCGTCTGTACCTATGTTCTATTCCATTTTTGATTCTTTAGAAGATAGAATCTATCTTCGAGATCTTCATGAAAGTTGTAGATCTTGAAGTCCTCTTTCGAACCATCTAAAGAACACCTCAATCCAATATCTGTAGGAAAGTTATGACAATTTTCCCACTTCTTCTGTCTTCTTCCATTAGTCTGCTTTTCGTCTGTACCTACCTTCTGGTCCTTTTTGACCCTCCGAGAGATAAAAATCTTTTCAGAAATGGTAGAGGTAAGCTGTCTTGGTGTTTGTCTTGGTGGGAGCACCCCACCTTTGTGGGACACGTGTCTAAATGTCACTTAAGGCGTCAGACGCGAGATCCACGAGGGCGGGGTGTTCAAAACAGTTGATGTTACTCCATATGAGATATGGACTAACAAAAAATCCTATCCTTTTCATATGAAAGTTTGGGGTTGTCTAGCTTACGTAAAGCAAATTCAATCATACAAGCTTGAAGCGAAATCTGATAAATGTCTATTTGTAGGATATCCTAAGGAAAGAATTGAATATCAATTCTATAATGCTTTAGAGGAGAAGGTGTTTGTCTCAAAACATGTTGTCTTCTTAGAGAAAGAGTTTCTTCTAAGAGAAGACAGTGGGAGCAAAGTTGAACCTGTTGAAGTTCATGATGCTCAAACAAACGCAGATCAACTGCCTGAATCTGAGATTGTTGTTCATGGAGAAGAGACAACAGTTAAACCTTCTGACACACAAAATGTTCATAGGTCAAGTAGGATATGTAATGTTCCAGAGAGATATGAATTTCTCGTAAGTGAATATAATGACGTATTGCTCATTGAGGACGATGAGCCTACAACCTATGAAGAGGCTCTGAAGAGTTCAGAATATAAAAAATGGCTTCAAGCCATAAAGTCCGAAATGGATTCTATGTTTGAAAACCAAGTATAGACTTAATTGACCCACCCAAAGGGCTAAAACTCATAGAGTGTAAGTGGGTTTTTAAGAAGAAAATCAACATTGATGGTAATGTGATTACCTATAAAGCGAGGCTAGTTGCTAAAGGTTATTGTCAAAGACAAGGAGTTGACTATGACAAGACATTTAGCCTCGTAGTCATGCTTAAATTTATTAGAATACTCCTAGCCATTGCTGCTCAATATAATTATGAGATATGGAAAATAGATGTGAAGAAGACTTTCCGAAATGGAAACCTAGCTGAGGATATGTATATGATACAACCTAAAAGCTTCATATCTAAAGATGGCAAAAAGGCATACAAGCTTATCCTTTGACTAAGCCACTTACTTTGACTAAGCCACTTACTATGTGAAGATAGAGAGAGTGCCCACAGATTAAAACATCGCTGATCCTTTGACCAAGCCACTTACTTAAATGAGATTTGATTCTAGTGTACTTGCCTACGATATTAAATACAAAGGCGATTGACTTTAGTGCAAGTGAGAGATTTTTAAAGTAGTGCTCTAAAGGCAATCACCTTTAGCACTTTTGTATAAACTTTATTTTGATTAATAAAAAGAAAGGCAATTTTCATTAATTTGATGTTCATTTATTTATAAATTGATGCCGTTCTTAAATTGAATTAATGAAGTCCATAATACAAAACATAGCATGAAGGAAATCATGATGAGATCATGATAATGTGATTCCTATCATATGCAATTATGTTAGTATCTAAATTATCCCTAGTCATAGGATTAATGAGATAGGACGTTGTTAATTCGGATAAACTAGCACATGTTATACTCCTTGATTTGATCAAGCAGTTGATCTCATAAACTGTAAACATGAGATGATTAGAGTTAACATATGGATCATTACTGAGAGTAATAAGTACATCGGATGACATATGGATGATCTATCAAATGTCAGTGATTAATCTCATCATAGCAATGGTGCAAATATCCTTAGACTTAAGGCACTTAAGGATATCTTAGATACTAATCGTGCGCTTTGACACTATTCCTTGTTTCCTCAAGATGAGGTCGCTCTTAGGGTGGTGATTGGGTACAACTATTGGTATTTGAAGGTAATTGGGTAACCAATAAAGGATTCATCACTCCTAATAGAAGGAGACGATACCCATGACTTCTTGTTAGGATCATTACTTGGAAGTCTCTGGCCAGAGCAATTATGTGTCATGAAGAGAGTCTTCAATGACAAATAGAGTATTAAGATCCACAAGATAAGAACTAACATCATTTGGACTAGATCTGACATAGTTAGTCTAATTGGAGTTGACACATAGCCCATACTCTGAACTAAGTGGGGTATAGGATGGTGAAGGGATAAATTGCACAGTAATTGACTATAGAAAGGTTCGTAAGTCAAATAATTAACTATCGAAGAGTTCGAGTGTTAATCCATTTACATTCCGGTAAATTGGCATCATAAAACCCTTCATGATTTGCTAAGATTAAAAGTTAATTCAAGTGACCAAAATTACTGGGAACCTAAGGGTCATACGTATAAAAGATTAGATGAAAAACAAAGTGTGTATGGTTGTCAATTAAGCAGCATGATCGTGACCAACTTAATGACAGGTGCTACATAAGTGAGTTCTTCACTTATGTACACACGAATTTTAGCCATAAAACACACTTAATAGAGAGACTAAAGGGAAGAGTTCTAGAAGTTGAGAGGAATGATCTTGAGATTTATTCATGCAATCTTAAGCAATTGTTGCATGAGATTAATTGCATGAAACTTGGTCTTGATCTAACTCTCACTAGATCATCTACTTGAACTCATCTTGTTTGGTGCTCTAACCACCCTTACACATATATTTTTCTTCATCTTTGCATGCTCTCTAGAGGCCAAGGAAGGTGTTTGGTGTTTGCTACATCCCAAACAAGGAGAAGATTCAAGAAAGGAGGAGTATTTGCAAGGTACATATGCTATAATTTCACGTCCTTATAATATGTTTATACATGCACATAGATTTTGGATTTTCTGGGATGTTGTGGGGTTGGAATTTTGATTATGACACTTCCGCTGCTTTGTTATGTATGTGATGCATGGATCCATGGCTCCCCAACATTGAATGCCACAAGTAAATAACTTGATAAGTTTGAAAATTTCTTTGAAGAACCAAAGAAATTATTACTCTTATAATTGTAGTAATGATCTAAGATGATGTAACTAAAAAGAAATAAACCTTAAATACTAAAACATAAAACCATATTTTCTAAGCTTATAAAAAAAAGGTTTTAATTGGGCATGATCTAGTTCACGATCGTGTGCTAGGCTATGTTGACTACAAACACTTCATCTCAATTGAGCAAGGTTTAGGATATGCCTGTGTCTAAAGACCATCGATCCTTCTATATCTCTGGGGAGTTATGCACAGTCTAAGATATGTTTATGGATAGAGATCATGAATCTTATTATAACTTTATAAACTAATACACAAATGCATATAACTTGAGACCATGGATTTATTTGTAAATTTTAAAGATGGATATATAAGCATATGTTGGAGACAATGTTCTCACCATTGAGTTATACAAGTTACACAGGCTGATACATATATATGTTACATGTTATGTTTACATCTAAGTCTTATCCAAACTTAACCCGAACTAAGCTAACTAATGCTTGCCCTTGAATTTAGCTTGATTCCACATATGTAACCACTTACCTCACCACTTGATTAAACACATCTTGAAGCCTTTTATTCCTTATTCATAATTTATCCACTTGGCAAACTCAAATGACTAAAGGCAACTTGATTACCACTTTTTCCTTCTTTTTTAAAAAAGATTCATCCTCAAATGATCACTTTCATCAAAAGGAATTAAGATAGAAACATTAAAAGTAGTGCTCTTATTGTACTCACTTAGAAGATCTAACTTAAAAGCATCGTTGTTGTTCTATTTTAAAACTTGAAATAGAGGTTCTCATCTTAGTTAAAATTATATCTTCTTTGATCTAAGAGCCTCTCTTTTCTAATGTGCATATACACCTAGCCACCTACGTTAAACTTAATTTTCTCTCCTTTTGTAACTTGGATACATGTTCTTCAATTTTCAATTCAATGAGTCATCGAACATTTTCATGCACTTATTTCACCATTTAATATTTCTTTTTACCATCCAAGCTATTCCTCTTATGAATAGGTAAAGGTACCAAATCCAATGGAGTTATTGTTCGATGAATGGTAGATACTTTGTATAGAAGCTCTTTTTACGTTGGTGAAGAACAACATACAATCAGACCCCTACTTTATGTTTTAAACATACAATCAGACCCCTACTTTAAGTTTTATAGAATATATAAAGAGTTTGGTCTATTTTTCTTGTCTTTTGTAGATGATTTGCTACTGCTCTCTAAAGCATATGATAAATCTATGAGCCTTTTAATGGCTTCCATTCAGTCTTCTAAGGATCTGTCAAGTTTGGAGATTAATATGAACAAAAGTCTTATGATAATTTTGTTTCCTTCTCTTTTATAGGATGTTGTCTTTCTGTTGTGAAATTCCTTTTTATTTTATTTTTATGAAAAGGATCTATATTTAGCTTATTGGAAATTGCTTCTCTCATCATCTCTTACATATCAGCTTGACTCTATAAAAAATGTCTAAGTGTTGAAGTAGAAATTTTTTAGAGCTTCTTTTACAATTCCTTCCATCCTTGATCCAATTTTAAACACCTTAGAATCCTTAAGTTCCATGAGTTTTCGTTAGATCGCTAACATACAATGCTTACACTTTTATAATTCATATGTCATACTTCTCTTATAAGCTTGTGGTGTAATATTATTTCCCCATCTTGTGGTTCTCATTTATCTCACCTCCTCCATTCGAGGTTAGAGATTTTACTACTAATTAGTAAGGTGATAGAATTTTTCACATCATTCACGAAGATGACTTGCAATTATAGAATACATTTAATTTCTTCTTAATATGTATATTTTTTCATGTTTGTTATCTTTTTTTGAACTTGTTCTTGATGTTATATGCAAAGACATATTCATTCCCATTTAGATTTGATCTTTCCCAAAACTAAGCAAGAACAAGGCTATAGTTCTTATTCTATCCATTGACATGTTTATCTTTTTGAAGGTGTTATAAAACAAATGTTAACGATGTTTCCTATATTTACCAATATTATTTTAACCAAAGAATTGAATATCGGTAAAATGACAACCATAATGTATTCATGATGGTGGATTAAAGACAAAATTGCTGTAGCGACCCCTGTGTTATACGAAAGTAGCTAATTAAACCCTGAGATATAAAATGTTACTCT
>JANIPN010000219.1:82843051-82853333 GCA_027478595.1 Erythroxylum anguifugum
GTAATTAAAGCTATGTATGAACATTCATTTTGGTTAGAAATGAGAATGAGAATTCAAGGATTTTCCTTTTGTGTATGGTTGTGTTACTTTAGAGGTTGTGTATGACTTTTATGGAAGAGGAATGTGTATGTTTCCTTGTTGAGATTGCAATTGGTTATTTGTTTTGGAATAGCATGTAGGAGATTGAAAGGGGTGTATGGGATGAATTGGTTAAGGTGAAACTCAAGAGTACGGAAAGGCACTTGGTAGTGGGTGAATATGAAGGAAAATTGTGTTTAGCAAGCCTTCCTAGGTGTAGGAATGGTGTTCAGAAAAATTCAACGAAAAAACTGTATTGATCTAGATAGAATTAGCCAAAGTTGTCTTAAAGAAAGTTATAGGTTATCTTTCCAGCTTTCTAACGCTATCAAGTATGTCATTTTTTGATATGGGGGCTAGAAGTTATGATCATTTGAAGTTTAGATGTTGTTTAGGGTGAACTTTCGGGACAACCACTTTGATTGAAATTTTGACCCTTATAGAGGCAGAAATTTCTTTTAAGTTCTTCATAAAAGTTGTAGATTATCTTTTTAGGTTTCCGTTGATATAAAGTATGATATTTTTGGATAATGGAGTAGAAAGATATGATTTTTAGAAGTTATGATGCTGTTTGGACTTTTGACCCTTATAGAAACCGAAAATATTTTTAAGTTCTTCATGGAAGTTGTAGAGCCTTCTTTTAGCTTTCTATTGATACCAAACTTGCAAATTATGGAGTTCTGGGTTAAAAGATATGAGTTTTGAAAGTTAGGATGTCGGAAGAAGAAAAACCCATAGTTTTCTTTTTTGCTACTCTTCTCTATTAGAGCTATGAGTCTATTCTAATGTTGATTGGCTAGGGACCCAATAGACAATCGATCCACCACTGGTTACTATTTCTTTATGAGGAAATCTTTTATTTTTAACATAGTAAGAAACAAACAATTATCTCTCAATCTGGTACAAAAGCATAATATAAGAGGTCTTGCTGATACTACCTCTAAACTCCTTTGGTCACGATGGATGCTTCAAGATATAATGATTAAATTATACATCATAACCATGCATGAATTGGTTAAGTCAAAACACTTTGACATTTCCAATGTTGAGGTGGTCATGACGTATTGCTAGACGTCAATCTTAACATATGGTTATAAATTGTTTAATAGGAGAATTAAAGATAAATTGAAAGGAGTTTTAATTTATCTAATTATAATTGTGAATTAAAATTAAAATTTATAATCATTACTAATATATCAGGAACCTAATGGGTTACACATTAAAGAGCAGTTTGTGAAGAAAAATCAATTTAATTATAAAATTTGAGAAACTTTAGGAGATCAAATATAAGATATTTGATTTTATTAAAATTAAGTAATTATAATTAAGGATTTTAATTTTAATAAAATTACAAAACCACCCTAATGATTTTTCTATTAATAGGAAGAATAGGAAGAAAAGATAAAGGAGCAAGCACTCTTACGTTATTTCTCTCAAAATTGTTGAGAAGTTGCTATGTAGATATCATCAAAGGTTGTACAAGTGAATAACTCGTGGTTGATAATTTGGAAAAGTTTTCAAAAGATTTCAATATGAACACGAATAAAGTACAATTTCTTACTATTACTATTCATGTTATTATTCAAGTTAATCAATTATCGGGATCTGATAAGAAACTATAAAATGTTTTATTTTCACTGCGTCCTTAATTCGATTACGGTTGGTTTCCAAAGGGCTAGGTTTAATTGTTTATCTTGAATTAAATGCTTGACTCTTATTGATATTGATAAAATTTTAAAGTTTTAAGAACTGGACTATATTTATTCTTTGAGACTTTTCATGTTTTGCTTTCTGAAATTTTGATTATCAGTTTGCTCATGCGTTCTAACAAATAAAATCTTTGTTTTGGAAATTGTTTCCACGACTACTCTTTCTTTTGATTTATAAATTTTTGTTTTGGAAATTGTCTCTCCTTTCATAGATATATGCGTGTATATTGGTTTCCAACACTTCAAAATCTGTGGATACCTCCTAATTTTGAAAACCAAAAGCAAAAGAGACAGAGAAGATAACAAGATGTTTAGCTTCATGCAGTACCGTCCCAAGTTTCTGGTGAGGTTTACATCAATATTTGATGTCAGTCAATGCCCTTAAAATTTAAACTTCAGACAAAACGGAAAATAATTATATGTTAAAAGTATTTGTAAATCCAAGTCGAGAGTAGAGTTACAAGAACAGCGGTATGCGGGAAAATGACTTTTATATTTGGTTTAAATATTTTAAGATAACCTTTATCAACACGAAGTAAGGTCCCGTAGCTCAGTTGGTTAGAGCGTTGGTCTTATGAGCCGAAGGTCGCGGGTTCGAGCCCCGCCGGGACCACGTTTTTGTACATAATAATAATATAAGACCACGAGCTGCTCACTTAACGTCATTATTAGCTAGCATAAAGCAGCCAATCACCGAGCGTTCATGAATAGATCCAACGGCTCTAGATTTACTTATTTTTCATATGATTATTTTGATTTTTTATAATTGAACTTATAGTTATTTATTTTTGTGTTTTTATATGGGTTCTGAACTATTGTCTCTATCTTATTCAACTTCACTATCTACTCTCCACGCTCCACTCTTCATTACTCCAACTGTAAAGACTAATTTTATTTTAAATTTTTGTAAATTGTATTATTAAAACTTTAAAATAATATTAACATGATAATACTTTTTTATTTTAATAATAAAATATTTTTTATAGTATTACTGTTTTATAGTAAAACTTTAAAATTGTATTATTAAAACTAAATGAATATGACATTTAATAATAAATGTCATATTCATTTAGTTAACACAATAAAATAATTTTATTGTGTTAACTAAATGAATATGACATTTTCATATAAAATCTTTTGTTTCACTGTCTTTTACATTAAATTTATTTTACACTTATTCATTTTTATATTTAATATATACAATTCTTTAAGAGTTTTTTTTAAGCAATTATGAATTATGTTAATTAAATGAATATGATATTTCTCTTAAGCCATTTTTTAGTTTGCTTTCTTTTAAAAGAAATTTATTTTAAAATTTTACGTATATTTATTATATGTTTTTAAAAAAAGCTTATTTCGAAAACAAAAAAGATTTTACCACCTGTCCCGAGTTCGACTCGATCCATACCGTAGTTAGCGTCGAGAAGCGAACCCACGAACTTCAAGGAAATGGATTGTGTTTTTTAGTATCACAACTAGACTAGCACTCACCTGAGGCGTAATGGATTGCGTTTTTTAATGTGACAACTCCCACTCGTACTTGAGGTATAAGATACAAAAGGTAAGGAGTTAATTTTTTTAATGGTTATAATTAAGCGATTCAAAAAGGTCATAATGATAATTGATTTGTTAATTATTAAATTTAGTTAATGTAAAATTAACTTGATTAAAGGATGTAGGAAATTTTGTTAGTTTGGGCTTCAGATCTGCTGTTCCAAGAATGCAGTTCCTATGTTGTTCCGTAAGAAAAACGTCAACGTTTTTCATTATTAAATCAAACCTGCCTTTAAGCCAAGCCGATGGTTTCTAATAAATTTTAATTGCTGCGTCGACGTTTTAATAAGGGAACAGCAGAGGAACAACAGTTTCGGTACAGGTGATCAGATGCCGTTGGTTTGATACTAATAAATAAGAACGAAGACTAAACTCCAAAAAAAACAAACACAAATAAAACGTATCCAATTTCACAAAACTCCCGGCTCCAAATCCTATGTTCTATTTATTCAGGACCTACTCTTTTCCACTCATGCACAACATAAATTTTGTGAGTCCGGCAAAAATTTATGACTGTGCATAAGTGGGACAGAATAGGTCCTGGATAAATGAGACAGAGGATTTAGTTCCCAAGAATCCCACTTTATAAGAATCAGGAAAAATTTATTAATCTACGCATTCTTCTCTTTATATTTATTTACAAAGAGGCTATAAAAACTCTTAAATGGTTTATAATTAAGAAATTAAAAGAGTAACAATTAATTTAAGATTGTAAATTGATTTCAATATACTAATTAGAATCTCTCTTATCTCTCTTTATTTTATGTCAATATTTCAGGAATCAATCATGTAGCAACCCCATTAAAATTTCTTGCATCATTTACAAACGAACTAACAAAGTGAACTTGTTTTGCAATGTATCAAATAATTAACACAATAAAATTGTTTTCCTATGTGTCATAAGACTAGCAAAATGCTCACATGTATCAAAAGAACTCAAAATAACCTTGGAAAACGGAATGATCACACATCAGAAAAGTTGTCAGCTTTTACTACTTTCTGGCAAGCAAGTCAGAAATGTCAAATGAAAGGAGCGGTGAGACTAAGTTGTTGATGATCCAAGGCAATGATACTCCAAAGGAAACTGTACTGGTGGAGCAATATACAGCATCAGAGATTCAGATTAGAGCTCGACGGTACCATATGGTCACACACTAGGAAGATTTAAGCGAAAGAAACTGGAAAACTAGTTGAAACTCGAGGCCAGGATACACGGGCTGGAGGTATTAATGATCTTTACCTACTTGGCATCATAGCTTTCATCTGTCTAATTTATTGATTGGTACCTCCCCTGCCAAACTTGTTCACTCTATTTATTTATGGTTAAGCTTCATTGGTTTCAGAAAAGTATATGTCGACTATGCATCGATTTAGTAGGTTGATGCGTGGAGGCCACTTAAAAACTTTATTTGCGCTTGAAGCTGAATTAACTTTAGTACTTGCAAGTTTTGTCAAAATCAAATCCATACTTGATAAATCACAATCAACCTACAGGCTTTAATAAGCTGCAAGAAAAAAGGAGTTGGTACTACTTATAGCCATCAGAACAGTCGAGGATTTGAGAGAAATATTGTTGCAGGGTGTTCTCTGGTAATCAATGAGCCTGGCCCATATCATAGCTGTTTGGCCACTCATCCGAAATGAATGGAACTGGTTTTAAGTAAATGCAATACATCAAGAAATGCTGTCATGTTTCAATGTTCGTTTTGAATGGAACGGGTTTTAAGTAAAAGGAATATAACAAGAAATACTGTCATGTTTCAATGTTTGTTTTCCAAGTTATGATGATTAAGTCATAGCAAAGAAGACTAGGGTTCGGGCTGGTAGAGAGCTGCTCAGCCATGAGCAGATCGGAGATGAAGATTGCAATCCTATTCAAACCTGCTTCCACTGGGAATGGAGGTAGTACGAAGCTTCCCATTCTAACTGTCAAGAAGCTCCTGGAGATTCAAGTAGCAAGCTTGTTAAATGGGCGATTAGCTTTGTACTCGCGTTTTTTGTCCGACTGGAAAACAGGTGCATAATGTTGCAATATTCAAAAGTCGAAAGGCTTGGAGCCCCAAAACCATTGGGAGGGTGAAACCTTTTGTCTGTGAACGTGGGATTTCTAATTTTAATGTAACAATATGAATTTAGTTAATCAAACGGTAGTCTAACTGAAAAGATGATAGATTCCTACTCTCATTGAAGTTCAGCACCTTTTCCTGTAAAATCTAAATTTAAGGACCACAAACTGGCATGTCCTTCTCGTGCAAAAACAATTGAATACGTAGACCAGACAGGCAGACGCTATTAAGCTGAATCATGCAATGCATTAGATACCTATCTGTCAAAGGGAAGTTACATTAAGCTAATTATGTGGGCTAGATCTCTTAACCTTTGAAGTATCATTTGAGAAAAGGACATTTTACCGTAGAGTATATCAGCCACCATCTCAATTGAAGCCAAGGCCAGAAGAATCCAAACCCCGTTATAGAACCTATATACCATAGAGCTAAGTGTCATTTTAAGTTGTATTGATGTTGTCGATAGTGGATTCAAAATCTTCGAAATTGCTTTCGCATTAAGAAGACCCAGGTTGCGGAGGAATATAGAGATCAAGGTTTGGTAGTCCCTCTAAATGATAAGCTAAGATAAACATAGCAGGTGGGGCTATTAAAGTTAAGGAGAGTAGAATCTACAGGAGGAACATTGAAGGGAGAACAGGGGAAATGAGCATAACATCAAATGATGGAATGCCCATATGGATAGTACCAAAAATGGTGGCACTTGCTCTTCTGTCTTCGGTCCCCTACACAAAAATATCCGAGTGCTTAAAAACATTGCTTCTGTCTAGCTGGAACTTTTTCTATAAGAAGAGCACAAAACCATAAAAACCAAGATTGAGATGGTGACTGATATAGTATATGGTAAAATGTCCTTTTCTCAAGTGATACTCTAAAGGTTAAGAGATCTAGCCCACATAATTAGCTTAATGTAGCTTCCCTTTGACAGATAGGTATATATAAGCTTATTCAACTTGAGAAGAGAATTCTGCCTTCAGCGTTCTTTCTTTTTTACCACTTGAGAAGAGAAGTCTAGGCAGGGCAATATAACTAGGGAGACCAGAAGAACATAACAGTTCATGAAGCAAGTTTTGCAACTAGAAAAAAATTCTGCACATAGTTGAAGTCACACCAATTGTTTTCAACAAACTATTTCTGACGGTATATGGAAAGTAACTAATCAGTATACGCTCCCAGAAATCCAAGCAACGATAGACATGTCAAAAGATTAGTTATTCTTTCAATGCTCGCAGATTAAAGGATGTTGATGAGGCAAGGAAAACAGTAAAGCTACAAATGAACCGTCAAGGAAAGAAACCTGCTTCTTCCTGTCTTCTTCTTCTTCTTCTACATGAAAGGAATTGACCCCACTAAACAAGGTTAAAGAGAAAAGACTCCCCTCTTACGATTCTCTGCTGTATCTTCCAAGTTTATATCTTTCAGAAAAGGTCATTAAAACCAGCTCTAAAAGCAACTACGCATAGGATTGTCATAGACTACTCTGCTGCAAGATTCGAAACATTTATGATCTTGGGGAGCTTCATCTTGTAAAACATCCTTTTAAACATGCCACATTACAACTATCAGGTATGCTGAAATTGAGCAAAACATGAAATTTTTCATTGATGAAGTGTTTGAGCTTCTATCACTAATTCTTGAAATGAACATAAAACATCAACATTCAAAAGTCTAGCACATAAAAGCAAGTCAAGATAACAAAGTTGAGTCTGAAGCCCAACCTTACATGGAATGGAAACAAATAAAGCTACTTGGACATGATAATAATACATTTGACAGAAGCTACACAAACCGAGGATCGAAAAAACCTGAGAATATCAACTCAGATCTCTCTCCTCACGCGGAATTTGCCATTGAATTGTACCAAAAGTGAACGAAATATCTCCTCCAAACTAGTCTGTTATTCATCTTTCAGCTCCAACATAAGCTTAATGTTGTCCTGCAAGAAAAACGTAGCAAAGAAAACATGCTCAAAATGAATAATGAGATAGGAAACAGTGAAAAAAGGACTAAGTTGAGACGGGATTTTTAGCAAGAGCACATGTAAGAGGAGAGATTCGTGGTT
This sequence comes from Erythroxylum anguifugum, assembly GCA_027478595.1. Classification (NCBI taxonomy): domain Eukaryota; kingdom Viridiplantae; phylum Streptophyta; class Magnoliopsida; order Malpighiales; family Erythroxylaceae; genus Erythroxylum; species Erythroxylum anguifugum. The sequence continues at coordinate 82,850,521 of JANIPN010000219.1, forward strand.
TTGGGTCAATCAATGGCGAGAATCAGAGGAAGCAGATGACGGTCTGTTGTGAATACCGCCGTGCTCCTCTTCTTCGCCTTGAATTCGTGCTGGAATGCGGAAACCGGATAATCCGAATCCAATGCCTGAGATCCCTGATTGGTCTTGCTGATGATGAACTTGCAACATTTCATGATGAGAATGATGATGATAAGCGACCGTGATTGCAGGATCCATCCAAGCACGAATTGAAGGCGTGTTACTGGACTGAAGGGGTCCCCTCTGAGTAAATAACTGGTTTTGGCCAAGCACTGGCTGCAACAGTGGCGGCGGCAACGGCGGAGTGTTGAATATGAATCCTCCACCGCCACCACCAATACCACCATTATTAGCATCACCAGCGTTCCAAGCCACCATTCTTTGGTGGTTCTCCGACCACAAGCCGGAAGAGCCGTCGAAACCGAGATCACTTTGAGCCGCAGTTCCTGAGAAGAACACTTGATGTTCACTCTGAGTATGACCATGGTGTGGTAATAAAATTGGCTCTTGAAATGAATGGAGTGAGAGTCGTAGATCTTGCGCTTGACTGCTTGTTCTCGACAGCAAATCTGGTGAGTAACTTTGGAACGGTATAGGTGACGTTGATGTCTCCATCGACGCACCCATTGGGAAAAAAGACTTGATAGTATCGGCTATGGAATCGGAGTCTAATGATGGTGGAAGAAAACTGGAAGGGTTGTTTTCCGACAGGGGTTGTTGTTGCTGCTTGTTTGGGACATCACTTGACACTACTACTGTTGTTGATTGTGTCGTTTTTGGGGGCTTTATAGTGGCTGTTTGTTTCCTGTTACTAACAGTGGCAGGACTAGCAATATTCTGCATCGAAAAATGATACCCTCTTTGATTCTCATTGCTTGTGCGCTCTTCTTCTTCATGTTGTTGTTGAGTGGTTCTTGTTTTAGTGGAAGAGGTATTGGTGGCAGCGGTTGTTCGGTCCCATGTGGGTAGCTCGCCGAGCTCGTCGATGGCGGTCTTGGCTTTCTTGATGAGCCAGTCGACGGCCTTGCTTGGTCGGTCGTAGCCGAGGCGGTCCTGGACGTCGTAGAACTGAATGGCGGTGTGGGCTGAGAGACGTACTCGTCGGTCTCTGGGGCCTTTGGCCGTGCAGACCTTGCTATGACGGTCTTTTCTGCCTGTGGAGCGCACAATGTGGCCTCCTTGGACCTCCACGATCTCTCCCCTTCCGCTTCTTAACCCAAGTCTCGACGATGTTGTTGCTTGGCGGTGGTTGTCTCCCATTTTTCTTGCATATTCGATGCTCTGCTCTGGAAAAGTTGAAGAAGAAGGAGGAGTGAGGTAGGATCTTTTGCTGTGAAGTTGATGATGAGAGGGTTGTTGCTGTTGTATGTCTAACCCTTGAAAGAAGTAACGGTTTTGGTGTTGTTGGTTCGGTTGGGGTTCTATGTTTGGGAAGTATTGACGACAGTGATTCTCCTTTGGTAAGAGGCTGGGCCGATCATGTTGTTCTCCGTCACTGTCTAGCTCTACATGTCTCGAATTTAGGACTATATTATCCTTTCTTTGCGGATCCAGACTCAAGGCTTGATGCCTTTTGTGTTCCAGCTTTTAAAGGAGGACAATTTTGATTCAGTAGAGGCTGGTAGTTGTTCCTTTATGCTGCTGCTGCTGCTTCCTAATCTCTTCTCGTTGCTTGTGTAACATTTGCCACCGTTGTGATAATACCTGATACTGCTGCCTCTCCCAAAAGCCTCTGCCATTCAATATTTCCACTTCCATGACACCCACCACCTAAAACTGAAAACCAAGCCTAAGCAGAAAGCAGCTCTGTTGCTGCCTAGCCATGCTATCCCATTTCCTCTCTCTCCTCACTGTTGGTTTGGTAATTGGGCCTTTTAGGTCCTTGGCACTTTTCACCAAATTAAATAGAGATGCAAGCTTTCAGAATCAGACCCAACAACAACAAAAAACACAAACGTTATCACTTATCACATACCGCTGATCTAGGGAATTCTGCTGCAAGTTGCATCACTTTCACGAGCACCCCAGTGAGAGAGAGAGAGAGAGGGGTTAGAGAACAGCAAGTATAGGGGAGGTACTATAGGGAAGAAGAAGAAGAAGAATACTTCTTTGATTCAATCCTGGGCCTATTGGAAGAGGCTTTGATGGTGATGCCAGTGTTTCGTCAGGAAGGAAATTAAAGATTCACTGCCTTTGTACACATCACACACAATACTGTACAAAGGCCGCAAGAAACAAAAAACAAAAGAAAATTACAAAAACCCTTTTCGCCTTCAACCAAAAAGCGTCCCAAGTTTCTATCTTTAACCGCTCTCTCTTGTCAAAGACAAATCTTTACTGTCATGTTATGTGAGCGCTGAGCATGTTTTTACTACTTGGCCAGAAGTTCCAACTTGTAACCGTAGTTACCGTTTCACTACTCGATTAGAATAGAATGGCAGCCTCTGGAATCTGGATGCTTTTGCTTTGATGCCTGATGGATAGATTAAGATCCTTCATATGCCAACATCATCACGTCTTCTGAAAGCGACCATTCTCTTCTTAGGCCTATTCTCTCACTCTCACTAACATCCCTCTTGCAGTCTTGCTTCATTTAAAATTAAACCCAAAAAAAAAAAAAGAAGAAGAGTAATTATTCTTTACACATTGACACTTTTTATTTATCCTTTTCTTTACATATACTCATAAAAAGTCAAAAACTCACTCAATTTAAGTTACTGTTATTTTTCTTAACAAAGACAAAGAGAAGTAAAAAATCGTTTAATTGGAAGTAATAATGAAATTTATGAAGTAAA
>JANIPN010000219.1:83021542-83035193 GCA_027478595.1 Erythroxylum anguifugum
CAAACGCTGTCGCTTTTGTTCTGCTTGCTGCTTGTTTGCAAGATGATTTTCTCTTTTGGACTCTCTCTCAGATTGTAACCCTTCTTCATTCAATGAATTTTTTAAATTCTCAAAAAAAAAAAAAATCATACCTGATTTCCTGAAAATTGGTTTATCCTTTCCTGTATTAATCATACCTGATTTCGCTAGTAATTAATGAGACTATGTATAAGTCTTCAAATTTCGACATTTCGTTCGTTGCTCTACTCCCTCGCACTTTGCCCCGTCAGAGCATCAGTTTGTCCAGACGTTGTCGACCTAATTCCTATGACGTCTTGATTGTAGTCTGCAGTAAAAGGATTGGGGCAAGCACACGATTCAATATTCTAAGTTTATGTTGAGGTTGAGACCGAATAAACAAACGTGAGTTGATGCCGACCCAAGCTAGCTCAATCCAATATGGGTGGCTGCTATAAATTTATCCTTGTCGTCTCTGATTCTTCTCTCCCTTGTGAAAGTGAAATTGGCATAAAATAATCACACAAGATATTGACGAATGATTTGATTTAAAAGTACTTGATTTATAATTATCAGCGTGTGCAGTTGACTGGTGGCTTGTTGATCAAATCCATTTCATTGCGTCAAAGGCACTTAATCACTAGGATTTAACAAACATTATATGTACACCATGATAATGGTGTCATTCTCTTCTCTTTCAATTCCGCAAATCGTCCAACTTAAGGCTTTGTCTTTAACGAAGATGATCAATCACCGTATTTGTCTTGTAATTCTCATTATTGAGTTCTCAATTGATCAACTAATCAAAATAAGTTTTAGATATGTTAAATGCTTGTTCTGCAGCCCAAGCATATTGATGACTTATATACACCCGTGACCGGGTATAATAGTCATCATACTTGAATAACTACTCAAGGTAGTTATATACAAAAATATATGAAGGCAACGTTTGAAACAGAACGATTCATCTTTGAGTGTATTGGTTTCATGCGGGAAAGATTCCTGTAGTGGAAAAACTGAGGGAGATTTCTGCAGTGGAAAAATTGGAATTAGAAAGTGCTTTAATCGGTGGAACTACAACGATCAACCAAGTATGTGTTTTTCATTTTTTATGCATATAAAATCGATCTTGTGTTTAACATAATCTTTGTGGCTATGTTTCGATATGTTAATCTCTAACACATAAAGGTGCAAGTTATTTATTTTCTTATTAAATTAAAGTAATATCATAATTATGTATTATTTAAATTTTTACGTAAAAGATACAAAAATTTTAAGTAATTTGATCGGTTCTTATTTTTTATATTTTAATATTTAAAAATAACGTATTATATTAAATGCATATGTGTACTTCATGTTTTTATGTGATGTTTCAAGTATCATAAAAATTAACGAAGATGTTACGGATTTTCATCTAGTAAAATATAAGATTTTTTCTAAAAATTTAAAAAATATATTTTAAAAAAATCAAGTAATGGCAAAGTTGTCGGTTTCTTTTACACTTGTTTTTATAAGGACAACAATAACAAAATGGCGTTTTCGCTGTTCGACGCATTAACGTTAATCGGCCATTGACTTTTCTTTTTGGCCATTGAGAATAAATATTTTTCTAAAGCACTAAGTATAGATTAGTAAGCTGACGGTGGGAAGTCAAGGCATATAACATGATGAATAGACTGAGTTGAGATGTGGTCGACTGCACTAGCGGTGGAAGAGTGGTCCAGTCTCATCATCCCATGCATTTCACTATTCTATTGCTTGAGAACCAATGAAATTTAACATTTTTCGGCCACACTTTTTGTGACTTCTCTTATTTTCTGAGTACTAAACTTTTCATAGTGCAGTTGTACTTTAAAAAAACCGCATAATATTCCATCTTTTTAGTTCATGACACAATATATTTTTTATGATAAAAGGAAAAATATTTCATTAATCTATTTCTATAGTGTAAATGTTTGAAAATTTTTAATTATTCAACTTCAAATTGAAAAAAATAAATATTGAAAAACTGTAGATAGTCGTAGTTTCACAAACTTTCCAATTTTACCATAGACGTCTCTAGCACAAACGAAAACAAAACCAATAAAAAACGAAATAATAAAAAACATCCGAAATTTGGTAATACAGTTCTGCACATCTTCTCTACATCTGCGGGGTCCTTATCTAGTTTAATCACTTTCACCGAAGTGCAATAGATTTACCCAAGGTTTTACTGAGCCGACACCACTCAACTCTTGATACTATCTCTTAATATCATTTCCCGTTAAAGGATTTCACATCCAATAACACGACTGACTCGTGCTAACCTCAACAGAGGATTTTCTCAATAAATCTTTTAATGAAAAATAATAAACAAATAACTCAAGTAATCAATCAACTAAGAACAAAACAATAATACACTTGAGATAAAAGAGAAGAACAACTTTCCGAAAGGTTCAACTTCGTTGAAATAAATCTGAAAGTCGTTGCAACAACAATTGGCTGATTCACATAAACATCAACATGAAGCCACAGCTGTATCGATAACACATTCACCAACCAAAATATACGCATCCCATAAGAAAATCAATTAATAATTGTTGTTGCCCAAGATGGAGTTGCACACGCACACCACATGCAGCCAATCAACACGGTTCAGCCAAGAAGTTGCACAAATCCAATCAAAAACAATTCAACAAAGAAATCACGCACAACCAATGAAGAATGATGCAGCCGAGAGATTACGCATACCCAATCTACCACTGTCTCATAATTTTCTGCACTTCAACGTTATCTGCACATACAAAAACCCTGGCCACACCTATGAAAAATAACTTCATATATCTTAACATGTCGCAACACTTGAAAAGAACACTGTTGTCTTGTTCACGTCGATAATGGGCTACGACAAGCAATCCATTCAACTCAAGAACACATAAATCCTTGAGCCCTTGTGGGCTTTGAGGGTGGGGCTCCTTGTAGGCTATGGGCTCCTCACCTCCCCCTTAGCGGGCCGCTGAGTACCTAATTCAATCCTCCAGCGGTGATCGGGCCTGCGACTAGGGGCTCTTAGGGTTGGGGATTCAACCTTTTGCTCCAAGAACACATAAATCCCTAGCATGTTCGCCAACCAATCGCTCTTTATCTTATATCCCTTAAATCACATAAGTTGTGTTTTTGTCATATGTAATTAATGCCCACTTAACTGTTGAGTGCAAAACACCCACGCAAGATGCACATCTTCTATGGATAGAATCATACATAATATTCACCAGCAAGAACCCTTAACACGTAAACAAATTCCTTTATCTCCTATCCACAATAAATCCAGCAATACATATATCACCAACGTGATATACCTCAAATTTGTCAGAGAGTAGACTTCTATTTTGTATAAGATTCTTCCGCATCTTTTTTAATCCCATTATAATTAATATTTTATATATTCAATTAATAAAGAATGTCAAAACTAATTACTTAAATATATAACATATATCTTAACAAAATATAATAAATAAAATTCAATCATGATGTTGTGCTTGCTTTTCTCGGCATTCCACTTCAAGAAATAGTAAAATCGACATGAGATGAAAGAGCTAAGTAAAAAAGGACAAATGGAAAAAGAGTACACATGCATGTATATTTTGTAGCTATTGGCGCCGGCGAGGGATAACATAGATTTAAATCCTTTTACTTTTAGGTTACGGCACTTTCTAATGATAGATTGTGTAGTTTTCCATAAAGACAAGATAAAGCTTATCTGAAAGCACTAGGAAACCTTAAACAAATTGATTTTGTGCTCAACCATCCGGCTTTTTCTTCACACTTTCAAAGTATGCTATTATTTCATAGTGTATCAAATTGTGCGCACAGATGTAAGTTATGTAAGAATACGAGAGATTTTGAGGTTTTAGATTTACCTTTTCTAATACTCTTGAGATGGGACCTTAAAATTTAATATTAGTTCGATTAAACTGAGATACATAATATAAATATTTTAAAAAAAAAGAAAAGTCATTCAACTCTTTGCTTTGGTATGCCTTAATGAGGTCACTCATGACGTGATTACATCCAGTAGATTGGCTAGCTATAGCTAGTTGGTGTCCACCACATCATTAAGCTAATCAACCAATATCTCTATGTTGCTCCTCTTAAATTTCCAGAATAAATGTATCTACCTTTTGTTCTTTATTCTAATCGTTGACTACTCGGTGCTTTAATTTATGCACTCGTCATTTGCACGGCATTAGACTTCCGTTTTTGACTAAATGCAATGGAAGAAACGTGAAAACGCACAAAAGGAAAAAGTGCGTGCAATCAAATATTCATAAGCAACATCTATTTTTCCTTCAAATCTAACTAAAATGACATGTGTACAATTTAAGTTTATTTTGAATTAAAATTATAAATATTCATTATCTTCAACTATGAATAGAAACCTAAAAATAATCTAACTATACGAAAATATACATAAGAAATTATAAGATGTCAAAAATGTCTTCTAAAATAATTATCGTAATATTAATTTTTTCCTAGTTAGTTGTGATTTATTTAAATCATAAATCTATATTACTTTGATTTGATTTGTGTATCCATAATTTTTAATTTAGTATAGGACTTTATTTATAAATAAGGACTTTTAATGGTACATTGAATACAAATAAATGTCTTTAAGGTTAAATCACGTAACTCTAATCTTTTTCTTTCATTTTTTAACGTCTTTCTCGTTATTTTTATTAATTATTTCAATATGGTATCATACTAATTATATTTTTTTTTCCCGTAGTTGTAATTTCTTTTAACTAATTATAGTTGGGAAACTTGTCCTCCTTATCTAGGTCCTATTTTATTGTTAGATAATTCTGCTTGTAATCTATCTGATAGGGAAAGGTTTGTAGGATCTGGGTGTATGGGGTAAGCCTGCTGGCTTAGGTTTAATTTTTAGCCTTCCGTTTTATGGGTTTTCTAGTAAAAAAAAAAAACTATCAGTCATATTGTATTAAAATCGTCATGTCAACAAATATACATATAGGTTGGACTTTGGAGCTCCATATTGGCCGCTTAATAACCATGTAAGCTAAAGTTGTTTATGAAGTCTACATGTCATTTATTCTCTTCTTACTAACAAATGATCACTACACTTTGAATTTTTTTTTAACAAACGAACAAGATCATTACTATACTTCGATTCATCCTCATCTTAAGGAGGGATGTTAAGAGTCTTTTGATATGATCATAATCAATCAAATGTTTTAGGTAGTTATAATTTATCTTGATCTTTTAACTGTGTATATTACTTTGATTTGATTTTTATATATATTTATATTAGATTAAGTAAGCTTTCAATTCACAATTTTGATGATAAAAAATGTTACTATTAATTTTTTATTGTTGACGATATTGGTAAGTTAATTTGTCAATCAAGTTTAAAGCAGGGGATAAGTGGGCGAAAATCAAATTGAGCAAAGTGGAGCACCAAATACAATGCAAGAGAGATTCAAAATAATTCAAGTCAAGTAAACCAATAACAAGAAAAATGAAGTTACTCAATGCATTAACAAATCATTGTAATATTTTATAATATTGTTTTAGTCATTTTTTAATAAATTAAGGATTTGTATGATTATTTACAGATAATCAAGAAATTTTTATTTTAAAATTTAAAGAAAAATTCATTGATCTTCAAACAAATTTAAGAAACTTTTACAAGTGTTTTGAGTCAAATATTCATCAAAAGAGAGTGATTTACTAATCTTGAAAAAAATTAATGTGTTAGAAATTAACATTTCAAAGTTTAGAAGTTGACTAATTAGAAATCCTCGATGGTTAGTGAGAAAGTGGTAGAAGTACTTTTGACTAAACTAGAGTATTAATTACTTGTTACATGATGTATTATTGGTATTAGTGCAGATAAATATCAAATATGTCGTAGAATTGTGTACTTTTTTTAGAAATAGGGTTGTCATGAGAATTTGACAAAGCATTGATAGAGCTTGCATATGTACGTGTTACGAGAATTTGACAAAGCATTGAGATGTTTGAAGTGTGTCCTTACATCTTAACTACAGAATTTAATTAGTAATAGTAGAATAACAAACATAAACACTATATAATGTCATGTAAAACACATTGATAAAGTTGATACAACGAATAGAAGAAATACCTAAGAGTATGGGTCCGGTGAAGGTACCATTGTTTATATGCTTGATCCATCTCTCTTGATTTGTTAAATCAACATAAAAGGATTCAAAACTATTAAATATAAAAAAAATAAATTATAACCTGAATTTTAAAAAGTGACAATAAAATATCTTAACTTTCAATTTTTCACAAAAACAGCCCGATATTAGAGTTTCTGTTAACAGATCTAAATGTAATCCTATATTATAAAATAAAGGGCAATATAGATTTCTTTTTAGTATAAATTTCAACCCAAATTTTCAGATAAAATCAATCTACTTTTACATTAATTTTCAGATACTCATTGTCAAACAAGATAATATTCTGGTTTGGAAATGAGAAGAATTCAAACCTGATGTGGAGTTTCTCTAATTTTGGGTAATCTTGAGTAGTTTTATGCTGCAGGAACTGCTGTAAGAAATATTTGTATTATTGGTAAGGTGACTCTTGTTATGATCGTCTTGTTGGTAGATATGGTTTAGGTTATTGTTATGGTTGTACAGTCATGGGAAACAATTATAGAGTCCCTCATGCTCACATGTTAGGTTCTTTTGGGTATAGATAAGAGATTGGCATCTTTGTCAATCTCTCGATTGTATATACCTTATATTTATTTATAATTTTTTTGACTTACCAAAAAAATATTCTATCAACAACCTAAAATAGTAAAAAAAAATAAGATTATACATTCCATAAGCACACCACTTAAGCTTACAAGAAAAATCTAAATATCAAATTAAACTAGAGTTGATATCCTAACTAATTAGTTAGAAGAGATAACGTATTTGTAGTTGCTTATAGAGGAAACTTAGTGGCAGAAATTAGGTTCCACCCCACCAATTAGCTTTGATATTTACTGGCCTCTGCTTAGCAACTAAAAAGTTTTGTTATTTCTTTCTTTCAGAGAACTAACTTAGGTACATGCATTTTCCAGCTAAAAAGGAACGTCAGTTCCTTAACTAGTCAAGCACTCCAACAAGAAAAACTTCCAACAACCAATTAACCATAAGCAAAAATATTGAATCCACCTTTTAAGAAAAATATAAATTAATAGTCAATATCTCTAAAAATTTACCCTATAAAGTAGACAGATTTCTTAAGAAGGAGACATTGAAAAGCTAGACCATTCTTAGCATTTTTAAGAACTAAGATTGTAGGAAGAGATAATGAATGTAGGCTGACGGTGCACAGAGACAATAATTATAAGCAGACGAGAGAAAGATGGATAAAAAGAAGCTTGAGTTAGGATAAGATTTCTTTTTTCTTTTATTAATAATTAATTTAATTTAATTATAACTTGTGTAAATTGACTTACTCCAGCCATTAAATGTTTATCTTATTATAGCTGACGTGGCTTGCTACTTTAGATCCGTTAACAAAGACTCTAACTTCCAGCTATTTTTGCGAAAATTAAAAATTTGGCTATTTTATTCACTTTTTATAATTAACCATATTTAATTCAACTGAAAAGGTAACAAAATTGAAAAATATTTGTTTGGAATTGAATCAATAATTGGAAATAATCTAGAGAATTGATTAAACTTTACACGTTTTAAACTTTTGAATTACAAAGCTTAGAGAACAAAAAAAAAGTTGGAATTCAATTGAAAAATAAAGGGGAGAGTAACTTGTGAAAAACTAGATAATTGAGTATTTAAAATAAGGGTTTAAATAACAAAGCTTCAAAACATCGAGGGTATGTTCAACTGATATCCTCGAGTTATTATCACTACAATAAGGAATATATTTAGAGAAATTTTTTTTTGCTACGATTTAAAAATTGTAGTTAAAAGTAAGTCTTTGACGACACTTTTAAAAATCGTCACAAAAGAGTAAGCTTTTGTGACGATTTTCATAATCGTCACCAAATGAGGACTATTTGGAGGGTTCATATTTTGTGATGTTTTTCAATGTGATGTTTTTGAAAAAATCACAAAATGTAGACCCTTTAGTGACGTTTTAAAAAAACGTCACAAAATGTGGACTTTTCAGCGACGATTTTAAAAACTCGTAGCAAAAGTGTCCTGATTTGTTGCGAAAAGATGACCTTGATTGACCATTTGGCGATGATTTTTTAAAAATTGTTGCCTAATATGATCTTCGGCAACGATTTAAATAATCGTCGCAAAATATATCAAATAATTTTAAGACGGAATGAAAACGAGAATGACACTTAAAATAAAAGGCCATAAAGCTTAAAACACTCATCTCTCATCCTCTGCTCCATGTCACTCAGGGTGAAGCCTCACCTCCACCATTTCAATCTTAGAAATGGAAAACCCCCCTCCACAACCAGAGATTAGACCTAAATATACTCTATCTATGGCATGGACCAGTGGCAAACACTTCTCTTCCTCTTGTTCCATGTCGTCTTCTTCTTTGTTCTTTCTTTCACGTTTCTTTTCTACTTCGAACCCATCTGTATCTTTTTGGAGGCCTTTTTTCTCTTTGGAAACAGCCCAGGTGGCGCTGCCCGCTTCGCCACTAGGTTCACAGGTTGTGTAACAGCTCTGTCAGGGGTTTGCCTTTTTTTCGTTGCTGGGAACTTCTTTTATAGTTCGTTGGCATTGCATCACGACATGATGCCATTCGAATGGTGGGGTGTGTCGATGATTGGTCAATGGTGAAGTTGGCTTTGGATGTTGGGTGTGGCCGTAGGATATTGCTAAACTCTGTGGCAACTCAATGATAGAGATACTGATAGGCTTTTATTTGATGCATTAATATAGGTTAATTGTGCAGAATTTTGGGATAGATATTATGCTAAATTACTGTTTTTATATTATCTTTGAGTGTTAGGACTTTTTTGGAAAGATAGAGCAAAAAGATAGCAAATTTGGAATGCACAAAACGTCATACACCAACAGCAAATTGAAGACTATGCATAAGGTGAAAACACAACGTACAAAAGGAGGGTTCAACATTGATTGAAAAAAGAAGAAGAAAAACAACGCAGCCAACCAAGCAAAAAGGGAGAAGGCTTGGTGTTGTTTTAAAAAGAAAGAAAAACGCAGCTTGAGTAAAAAAGCAAAAGGAGGTTTAGCGATTTGAAAAGAGAAAAACATTGCGTAGCGCTGCATTGTAAAAGTGGAGGGTTCGGTCTTGGTTTGAAGAAAGACAAAAATGCTGCGCAGCCAAGGAGCAAAAGATGAGGAGGGTTTAGCGTGTTTTAAAAAGAAAGAAACAAAGAGACATAGCCTGGATCCCTCCACTAACGCAGCCTCCGCACATCAAAGAGACGCAACCTTCACTCACCAACAGAGACTCACACACACTGTTAGTGAATATATAAAACCAATTAAGTTGCCTCACACACCAACTTAAGCTATTGTGGTGAAATAGTTATTTAACATGGTATCAGAGCCTTTGTGACCAAGTGGTCATGAGTTCAAATCTTATCACCCACCTATTATTCAGCACAAGGTAGAGCGAGTCTATGCAAGTTTCAAGCCCAAAGGGCTTTCACTTTAGGGGGTGTATTAGTGAATATATAAAACCAATTAAGTTGCCTCACACAACAGCTTAAGCTGTTGTGGTGAAACGGTCATTTAACATGGTATCCCTCCATTCACTGCAAAATCAACGCAGCCTACCTTCATTCCACTCACACACACAGCCAGCCTCCAACAACACAGACTCCACCAGAACAAAGAAGAACGTAGCCTCCACTTAAACCAAGAGACGCAGCCTCCAGACAAGAACAACGAAGCCTCCACTGAAGAACAAAGCATCCAAACAGAAAGAGAGAACACTGTTCTGCAGCAGTTGGAACTATGTTCTTCATTTATATTTGATTCCTTCATGAGTTTGTCTGGGGGTTTATGCTTTTAGATTGCTTGGCATAATGATTTGTGGCTAGAACCTTAATTTCTCTTAGGAATTTGATGTTTTGGTGTTGCTTTAACATTAAACATTGATGTAATTCATGTTTGATTTTCCTTGGGTTTACTTGTTCTTACTTTGGATCATTCGAAGTTTGCTTGATATATATTCACCTTTAAAAAAGGGGGTGCTAGAAGATTGAAGGAATTTCAGCTAGGATTTTCTTATGAGATGGGAGACCTAAGAAACTTAGGAGTTGAAAATAGAAAGTTTGGTTTTGGAACTTAAGAAACTCTAAAAAGAACTTAAGTAAGGGATTATTAAGTGATATCTAGAGTGAATAGATTAATTCACCTTTGGGAGAAGGAGACTAATTACTCTTAAAATTCACATACAAGGTTAGCATTTTTCATTTGTGGAGGATAGCTAATTCAATATTAAAGTTTGCAAAAATATCATTTCTTAAGAGAAATTCATTCCCCATTGAAGTTAATACTTTTAATTAGTAAATTATTGCATTCTTTTCTTAATTAGTTATTGCATAGATATGTCACATTCATAGTTATTTTGGTTGCATTGAATTGGGTAGTTGCTTAGAAATTCATTTGAGTTTTTAATAATTCTTTACATTGCTTTTACTAAAAATTTCACCCAACCTGATTTTAAACATCGTTAGCTAGCGTAAATTAGAACTTTCTCATAATTCTTGTGGGCACAACTCGGTTCTTACCGATTTATTACTCACTTCGACAACCGTGTACTTGCTGTTCACAAACACCCAGTTGAAGGAAACAGGTAGTTCTGGTTGGGTTGTCAGTTTGGACCGGTCAAAATGGACAATCTTGTAAACTCTCCGTACAGCCAACATGGATGGTGGGCATATGTAATTAAATTAAATTAGCTATATTTTTAAAATTTGACTATATGATAGAGTAATCTCTGATTTTACTCTACAAATTTGTAGAGTAAGCTTAGGAAGGCTGGACAGAGTCATTGGTTGGGTCGAAGCATGGACAGATCCACATTCCCCCACTTGCCCCCATTGTCTCTAAAAAATTTTATATAAAAATTTTATTATTTTAAGTTTTGATCCCATTAAAAAAAATTGCTCTCATTAAAATTTTGCCCCCATTAAATTTTTTTCCCCACTCAAAAAAAAGTTTAGATTCGTCCTTAGGTCAAAGATCGGTTGTTTGAGGTGTTTCTATGAATCCAATAGATCATCCTCACGAAGGAGGTGAGGGTAAAAGCTTTGGAAGAGGTTCAAAAAAACTGAGTATTGATTGAGTTGCTAATTGTTAACTTTGTCCTCTCTTTTAACTTGCATCTATTGATTATATGTTTCTATCTCTCAAGGTATTTAATGTTTTGTTTCGAATAGTTGCTATGTGATATTGGACGTACCTCATAACAAATGGCTCTTATTTTTCTTTTTAATGATTCTGGGTTCTTCTAATAATATTTGTACCTCAGCTAATAAGGTTATATGTTCAAGCTTTGTAGTAAATATACCATGTTAGATGCTTTTGGGTTTCAATGTTTGTTTTTCATTAGTTTTTTGCTCTTTGGAAAGGAAGTAAGTTATGTTTTTTGCTCTTCTACCGATTGCATATTAGAAAGTAAACTTCTAGATAAGGCATGCAGAAATATGCTTCATTATATATTTGGATTATGCGAGTGTTGGCCTCCTGTACACATCTAGTTAGGACCTAAAGTGATTGGCTTGAGCACGGTTGACCAATACATACATAGGAGTAATTGCCATAACTTTCATAATATGATCTTGGACTGAAGATGTATAATTCTTTGAACCCCTCCTGTATTATTGCAATTGAGTTTCGTCTCCCCTATTTTTTGGAAGAGTTTCACAAACACCACAGGGAAAGCCTACCAAATCTAGTTATAAAATTGGTCCACTCAAGCGCAAAAAGTAACTGCTTGATCTTTTAATTAAACCAATTTTCATATTTGATTTGATTGCTCCTTACCATGAAATTACTTCAGCTTAAGAGTGATATATCTGAATAAGGTTTTTGAAGATTCATTTTGAATTATTAACAATGCTTGACATCCATCCCTTTAGTTTCTATGTCATATATCTGGTAGACATTTAGATGAATGTAGTCCCTTCCTATAGAGCCTTATGCTAATTTATTCTTTGGATTTGACACTTATCATTATCAGTGAGCTATCTTAAATAAGAAAAATAGTTAATAGAATAATCTATAACTTCAATTGCACTTCTACTGGTTTATTTTAACATTATTGCTTTGCTTTTCATTGTTTTAACGCTTGAATCAATCTTTTTAGCCATAGATTTTGTTTGTGCCTTACAAATATGCCTTTGTTTGACGCTTTATTTGTTAGGTTGAGAAGAAAATAAACTTAATTTTATTTTGTTGTTGAAATTATGGATGCACCCAATGCATATATATTACAACAATCATTTTTTGTTTTACTCTAGGTTGGATTGTTGAGTGCTTACATGATAAAGAAGTTGTATTTTGGAAGGTAGTTAATGGTTTTTAATAAATATTTTGCTGGATTACTTTCCTATTCTATCACCCTCCTTTTTTCTTTCCTAATTGAAAACAAACTAGCTTAATTATGCATAATTTCAGGCACTCTACAGATCGTAAAGTTGCTTTCATGATTCTTATGACTAATCTTTTGTATATGATAGCTGATATATGAAGTTGATCTTATCGACATGGACAAACCTATAGTCATTCTAGTCACGCTGTAATTTTTGTAATCTCAATATTTATAATTTGTAAAATGGTCACTGTATTTATTATCTTGTCTATAAGAATTGTTAAAGTTGTATTAAAATCTTTATACCAAGAATATTTTTTTGATGGTATAATTTAATGATTTATTATTTTTTATATACAATGCTTCAAATTATTAATTAATTTTGTATTATATTTTTATATAATAATTTAACAAAAAATCTAAACATTATATACAATAATATAGAATAAAAATGGTATAAATAATTATAATTAACATGGTATAACATTGCGTTAAAATTTATGCTAAAATTTTGAGTACATTTTATAAAACGTAATTAAAAACATTTAGCTACGTTTTGAAAAACATAGCTAAAAATCTTTTGCTACGTTTTTTAGCTACGAAAACTAAACATAGCGAAAATGTATTGGCGACAATTTTTTAAAATGTCGCTAATAGTTTTTAGCTACAAAAATAAAGTGTAGGCAAAAACTATTAGCGACGATTAGTGAAAAACGTCACCTATATATGGTTTTCAGCTATGAGGTTTTGGCGATATTTTTTGTGACGAATATAAATCATCGTTAATTACTATTAACCACGATTTTGGAGATTGTATTGTCGAATTTTTTCGTAGCCGAATGTTATTTTTGTTGTATTGTATATGCTTAGAATAAGACAAGAAAACGTGCATGAAGCATGCAATTATATTCAAACTTTCTCAAAATACTCCATTCATACTTGCAGGGTACTCTCTCCCCTACGTCTTTGGAATTTTTGTTTACTTGATTTAGCAAAAAAAATCTCCATTGAAGTTCTGTGAAAAAAAAAGTCTCCCTTGATCAGTGTTATGAATCTCGTACCGTTCCGGTCGGAAACCGGTACCGGAACGGTCATAAACTTACCGGGGATTAATTCCGGCCAGTAGCGGCCGGTACCA
>JANIPN010000219.1:83170437-83192427 GCA_027478595.1 Erythroxylum anguifugum
GCCATAGATGTGTTTGTTCACACCATTAACTTCAGCTGCTTCAAGTGCATTATCAGAAGCAACAGAGCTCTTTTCACTGGATTGCTGCATGGTTGAAGCTGTTGTTGCATCATGCATCTCTATGTCACCAAGTTTTTACTCCCAATACATTAAAGAATCAAAGAACATGCAGAAATGTTACTTTTCTATTTTGTAATTAGAAAATATACTCACCTGATGCTGATGGTTCATCTGCTTCTTCTGTCCCATACAACTGTTTCTTCAGCAATACTGTCCCAGGAAATACCATTAGGTTAATCCTGTTTATACTTTGCCTTTCAGTATTACTCATAGGCCTGAACCCAAAACCCTCAGTCCATGTCTCCACCAACTCTGGGATAGCAGATACGACAAGCTTTTCCACCTTGAATGAAATTAGCATCTGGGGCCACAAAGGGTGTCCGAGAATGTTAGAGATTTAAGAAAAATATGCTATGGATCCTATATCGAAAGATTGTATCTTGAAATATTATGGTTGAACATGTATTGCAGTACCATTATAAATGAACGGCTAAAGCCCAATTAATAAGAAACCATTCTATTTTCTCTTTTTGTATTTCATAGAGAATATGGAAATGTTATATCAGAGAGAGGTATCTTGCAATGAGCAACTATGATGCAACATTAAGCCTAATCTGAGGCAATAGCTAGAATGAAAAGCAAGCTCCATTCCATGATAATTAAGCAAACAGGAAAACAACACATACAAAGAACTAATGAAATCTAAAAGTTTGGGAAAAGCATGCAACAGAAGCGGCAAAAGATATAAACAAGCGGTGGAAATTAATCCGCCATATTAGTTACGCCCATATGGATTGCATAATAGGCACATTTCTTAGGGGCAAAACACAAAATAAAATAGAAGACCAAGGCAACCATCAACAAATCAAAGATTAAATTTAGTTAGTCGCAGAATCAGGCACTTAACAGTAGTGGGAACTATTAAAAGTTTCCCGATAAGGATTTTCATGGCTAACGCTACATGAACAAATCAATGAAAGACAAATTTAACAGTAAAAGCAAGCCAATGGAATCCAAATTTAAGAGCTTTGTGGAATTTGCTGCACTTCTAAAATCCAATTATTGAAAATTCAAAAGTGGGTAATGTCAGAGTTTGTTATCCACAATCAAGTACAATCCAAATCAATAGAGACATGCCATCTAATATAGCAGAATGGAATAACTTTTACCTCCTCAATAGCATTCATAAGGTGTCGACACATCCCTTGGCGACGGTAGCTACTGCAAGTTGCAATGAGGGGCATCTCTGCAACTGTGGCTCCATGGACCCTTCAGAACAAAATAACAGTTGAACCACGGCATTGCAACACAGATAGAAGCAAATGCAGGTGAGCAATCTAGAGAGAAGGTCAACCAATTTGAAAATTACCAACTGAAAGAGTTATCATCTATAGAGGAAATAAAATTATTATAAAGGTTATTAATCTCCAAGAGCTCCATTACAAATGGAAAAAAGATAAAGAAAATTTAAAGCAGCATATATATATATACATACATATATTTAAGTATTGGATATTGTAGGTTGATTAGAGTAGCTATATGCATGGCTGGGAAAGAATGACAAAGATGTCCACATCAACCCACGACTGGTAAAATCGACTTATGCAAACTCAAGTACAATGTCGCAAGAACATTAAACATGGCATGAGACATACCGCTGAACCATATTCAAGACCCAATACACACTGTCACAAGCAAAACCAGGAGATAAACCATGACAAATAACAAGTTATCAGAACATTGGTTAACTGATACCTGATGGATGCTACGGATACAAGTATGTCATCTTTCTCCAAGACCATGGTGTAGAACCCATGAAAGTTTAGCCGAGCAAATTCAGACCTAAAGATCATTCAATAATATAAGGAACTAATAACAGCAACTCATCAAGGTCCATCCTCTCAAGGACAAGGTTCCAACAAAAATCTGATTTTGTTACGGGTTTCTGGGCCTTCTATCTGAGAATTTCATTGGTATTTTGAAATATTAAATGTGCGAGTTTTTGTATTTCTTAAATATTAAATTAAAACTTTGTATTTTTTCCTTTGTTTTCCCGTTCAGTTTTTCTTTGGACAAATTGAAACTAATAGATTAACTACAATAAATACAACACCAGACAAAAGCAATGGAGAAGAAAAAGGAAACTCGAAACAATAGAACATCATGGGACACTACAAGCAATAAAAATAAAAAATGTGACACAAAGTGTTATTAGGATGAATGAACTTTATAAAGAAGTGGATGATTTAAATACGTGGACTTTATTTTCAAGATGGAAACTAAACACTTGTTATAGTTATTTCGTAATTACTGAACATGTCATTGCAGTAAAACTTTTCATTTGACTCAAAACAGAGTCGTTGATTATTGTTTTCCACAGAAATAAATATGAAATTTTCAGCTTAAATTAACAGGGTTAGACAGCTCCAATGGTTTCCGATAACTCTCTTAACAGGGATAGCAAGCATAGTGCCCAAAATGCAATATAGTTGAGAAGGATCAACTCACCCCCAATTGTATATAACTTGAGGTATCATGCTGATGCCTGTCCTGGGGTCTACCATAGGCTGGAAGCACTCCTCTATAATGGTAAGCGCAACGGCTAATTTTGAGTTGCATTCTGCCTTGAATGCTAACCATTGAGTGGAGTGAACCTTTTGGTCCTCATGCATGCATTTAAGAAGCGTTAAGTAAAAGCCATCTGCAGTGTAGTTGCGAATCCCAACACGGGATTGAAGTCCCATGTAAACCTGCAGGAGCCAATCCAAGTTCTTTATCAGAAACAAAATGAATCATTAATATCAGATCAATGAAAAAGTAAAGTTAATGAAATGCTGGATTATTCAGTGCACAGGGGCATGAGCAATAAGCAAAAACAAATTGAAGTTTCCTCTCTTATCATCTTGAGTATGAGTATGTAAAGTCCCTAAAACAACATAAAAAATAAAAGAAATATGAAAGAGAGAGAAACCGATGCTCAAGAAGCCAACTGAAATGAAAACGATCGTATGCTTTACAAGAAATCAGTTTTCACAAAGTGGTTACTTTTGGTAATCTTTTAGAACACAAACTGCAAACATTACAAAAGAAGAAATAATCACAGAGAAATGTCAAATTAAATATTAAATATATGCAACCAACAAGGTCCACATATTAAAACAAACAAAACCTTGAGCAGCAACACTTTCTCGAATTAAAATACCAGAATCACATGACTAAGAGATCATCCTATTATCAATATACTGAAAATTAGTATGATCAAGAAAGAGTAAATGTTTTACAGAAAGGGAAAACTTATTATATGTTGGTTCGGGCTACATTATAATATTTGCACTGTCGGTATCTCATATTAAATTCTGATAATCAAGATGAAATTGTTCAGAAAGATACTCATAGAAAATAATCTGGCTAGTTTTATAATAAAAGTTGTCATGCAACAATTACTTTTTATCAATTTTGTTCCTATTTTTAATACATGCTAAAGGACCATGAAGGAATAATTTGTAAGAGATGAAAATCCTAACCAAAAGGACAATGACGTACTGCTAATGAATAACAGACTTATTTGAAATCGCAAATGCATTTAGCATCCGAGAATGATGGAAAGGGAGCAAAAAGTGAAACATGAAAAGACTTAAACTAAGCAGCAAAGTAGAATATTATAATTGGAATAGGAGTAAGAGCTTTCTCAAACCTCCAATATTCTCAGCATAAGCAAACAAAAAGAGGCTGAGGAACAAGAAGGAAACACACAAGGTAGATAAGCAGTACAAAGAGAAAGATATCAAAAATGATTAGATATTTTATCAACAAAAACTCAAAAACTAGCACATGAAGTGATAATATCACATGCAAAAATGTAAAGGTAAACATAAGCTTCATTGTCAGAAAAGAGTCCCTCCAGATCCAACAGAACTTTACAAATAAATTAGCCCCAAAAATACAGCTAAAGTACCTCTTTACAGCTGCCACTGCAAAACCAACAATCAGAGAGAACTCCACTAACATGTCCCTGCTGGCATGTGCCATGATCTGCGATTATTATTAAAAAGAAAGGAAAAATTAAGACTCAAAAGAATTAGACGATCATGGATACAGCAAATGAAATGAAGAGAGAATCAGTTGCATCAGTATAAAAAAAAAGATGAAACACGGTAATTATGAGTTATAAAGAAGTTTCCATAAATATAAATATTATAAGGACTTCCAAGTATGGCAAGACATAACTTCCAAAAACCCATACAGAAGTTGGATATCCATAATAAAGAGGAGTTTAAAGCTGTCAGACTATTGAATAAATTTGTTCAAGTAAAAGAACAAGTAAAAGAGGAGCAAATTACATTTCTCCTCGCACTGCATACATTTGAATGCATTAAATGAACCCAAAATTTCTTTATCAATAACCAAATCTCCGCATGTCTGACAGGTGCAGCTTGGGCAATACCAACTGCCTTCAGGGAGCTCCTGAAGTTTAAAATAAAAACCAAGAAAGAGAAAAGGTTAATCTGAATGTGGACATCTGAGAATGTTAGATAATACCACATTTCAAGACTTAATCATACAATTCAGGCAAAACAGCAGATTTAAGATGGAAAAATATGTAGGTAAACTTTGTCAATAATAGAGAATGTGGAATAACAAGGAACAAGCCTTCCATGAAACAAAGGACAGACATGAGAACTAAAGAAGTATTCATGAATGATACTTTACTGTTGAGACCCGATATCAACAGCAGTATAGTAGGAAGGGAAAGGTTGGGGTAGGTGAGTAATTCTGAGAGTGAGGAAAATAATTTGCTGAGCTGGATAGTTAGTTAGAACAAAGGGTATAAAGAGAGTGTGTGGGGTTGGGTAGAGGAGACAGGAGACCAGAGAATTGGTTATAGTGTTTTGTATTGAGGAGGTTGGCTAGCCCTCGAAGATTAGCCTATCAGTGAGTGTATGGAGGTTTAGCTAGCCCTCGAAGTCTAGCATATCAATATACTGATTACATTGATTCTCCCTTCATTCCTTCTTTGTCCTGTTTTCTTTATTAGCACTCTGTTACCATTGTTGTGTTGCAGTTGATTTCTGTGTTTAGAACTTGTTAGGAATTCGGATCCTAACATTTACCTTCTGTAAAAGACACAAGAAAACTAGTTTCCACAGTGGTGAAACACAAAACATTAACTAGCATTAACTCTGAATTACCGGAGGTAACAAAAAGCCATGCACAAGTAACAAAGCAATTCTCCACAAAATAAGCCTTTTTATAAATATAAACTACCCAAATCTTAAAGGAGGTACAATCAAGAATAAGGAAAATTATGAAACATCTGATTACAATTGAGGTTTTAGATCACTTGAGGACAGACACTCCAAAATCATGCATGATTCCAGAATTCAGTGGTTTAATATTATCAAATGTACATTCCACAAAGACTAGTCATTTTGACAAGATAGTTAAGACGCAGTAGGAAAAAATGCAATGTACCAAGATACCGTTTCCAACTATCCCCATTTTCAAAATTTTCATCCTCCTTGTGCAAGTGCAAGTATAGTGACAATAAACTATACTGTTTGACGCTCATGGTGATGAATCCAAATAGGAAAGAACATAAACATTTTTTATTAACAAATTATTTTTTTTGCCAGAATACTTAGAAATAAAATTGGTAAATATACCTTAAAAGCTCAAGAATTGGATATTGGATCTATTTTCCTACAATGTCAGATCCGAATTTTTACATTCATTGCATGAAACATGTATAGACGTGGGATAATTCTACCTTAGGATGGAATTAGAGAACATTTAACATTCTGACATAGGCACTCCTGAGTTCAACTCTCAATCCAAATATCTGACCTCGTGAATGTATCATCTCGTTATTAATTACCTTCACAACCACCAAAGGAAAAGATTGAAGCTAAAGAACCATCCAATTAACTATTGATCCACTTCCTCTTTCTCACTCTTTCTCTTTAATAAAATGCTCATTTTGTTTCTAAATTAAGAAATCTAAAAGAAGAAGTATTTGCAATCTAGTTAGAAAATGTACGCACTTGAAAAGTAAAATAGATGGAAATTGACTATCAGTGACAGAGGAAGGAAATAGATTGGTAAAATAGAAAAACCTTTAATCTAGTCACTGTCCATTTCGAAATTAAAAGTATCTGGTGGTGGTTATTTAAGCACTCAATATATAGAATAATTTTTAGAAATCTTTTCTTATATATATGTAGGGCATACTGGGCATATTTCCCCTATTATTCCACTTCATTTTCAAACAAGCCCATGCTTATAGTACCTAATATGAAAATGGTAGCAATACCCAATATTTAAGAGAATAGATGCTCCGTAGAGAACATATCAGTCTTCTTAAAGCTGACAAAATTTGAAAATGGATATAACTAACATCTAACTTCTAGAGAAACTCAAATAAAGAAATAGAAGGCACTGACAAACAAAAAGGTAAGCAAATGATGGTCAGAAAAAAATTCTGATTATACAGGAAAGACAAGTACGAGATATGAAAAGGACTGTACAAGAAGAAGTAAATGACGAACCTTTGTAGATAAGCAAGATTGGTGGAATGTTGAGGGACAGTTATCACAGCATATTAACTCGCCTCCATCACCGCAGCGTCCACATGAATCATCATTTTGATCATCTTCATCTATTCTCACAACTTGATTCACAGTTTTCCTTATCTTATATTCAGCTGACCAAGCTTGTAGTTGACATAGGGTAAAGGGCTTTCCAGATTCCATAAATAGATTTAAACATGGGCGATCTAGGTTGAACCCAGCATGAGTCTTAAATTTTGATAGTGAAAGCAGCGTACTGCAGCACTTACAAATAATGCCATCAGTGGTAATCAGACCATCTTTGCTCACAACATCATCCTTGGGGTTCCTGTATTGGATAACATCATTCAGAGATACAACGCCTGTATGAATCAGCCACAACAACACTGTTCGACCTGCCACTGACCACTTATCATCCCAGTAATACTTCCCTCCTTTTGCCAGATTTCTTGGAAGCAATCTGCAGGTACCCTTATGGTTCTTGTGCTTTCTTTTTGCTCTAAATTTGCTGGACTTCTTCGTCATTCTGATGGAGCCAGGGATGAAATCTTTGTTTTTAATGAAAGCAGACACCAATAACTCATCATCTTCAATCAGGCAGCTACCAGGTTTTATCTGTTCAATATTAGGTCGATCACTACTATGAATCTTCTTCTTAAAACTTGAACTTTTACACTGAATTTCATGCAGGTAGTTATCAGGTGAGGACAAGTTTTTGCAGCTACGTTCAATTCTTCCATTGGCAACAAGGCTCTCCATAAACTCTCCAGACTCCAGTCCATTATTATGGGCATCAGTATTGTTGCTTTTGCAAAACATGGTTGATCTTATTTCAGAAATTTTTTTGGACTTCCTGCGCATCTTCTTCAAAGCAGTATCAGCACTTGCCTTCATTTCAAATGATGAAGTTTGAATGCACTGTCCTGGATCTTCTTCAGCCAGCTCAGATTGCACTGGGATTACTGGAGTTAAAAAGTGACTTGAAGTAGGCTCATCTTGTTTACCATCATTTAGATTGACTAACTCACTTTCCTCGTGTGGAGAAACAGATTCAGACCTCCCAAAAATACCAACATTTTGACCAGTTCTGATATCATTAAGGTGCTGATTACCACATAAGTGAGTATAAATATTATTTGGACCACATGCTTCCGAGGAAGCCATATCCAGACTTCTTTTGTTCTTGGTCATTGTGGATGAGTTTTTTGTCAACCCATTGGTGGTATCAATCAAATGCCGACCTTCTTCACTGGTTAATTTATTTAGGCTACTTCTCACCATCCCATTTATTTGGTCAACATCACCTGAGAAAATCTTTTCTCCAGATATTTCACTCCCAGCATGGTAGTCTGTCGTAGAAGCTGTGCATGCGCTTTTAGGAGTTGCAGCATGCCAAGTCAATGTTATTTCTTGAGTAGATTGGTTTATCAGATCATCCTCAGTTTTCAGAGTCACACCAGTATCATTTTCCACATTCTCAACAGTCACTAGGATAGGTGCAGTTTTCACTGCATCTCCTTTTCTCAGCAGACCAACCTTTTTCCCAATGCACACGATATTCACAAAGGGATCTAAGAGACTCCACTGATGAGCCAACGCATTGGCAAGGTTTGAATGATCCAATTCTTTCTCAATGTTCCTCAATGCATCCAAGAGGTCAGTCCGAAGCTGGTTAAGGCTAGTCCATTTTTTGCCATTGTCTTCCTGCTTCAAATTGTATGTATTAGCATGCAACATATGACCACACATCCTCCAAACTCTAGGAAATTCACGATAAAACCTTCCCCAAGGTGATTTGTAAACAGACTCCATATATTTTCTACAAGTTCTATGCTGTTTTTCAACTTTCCAGCCTGCAGCCTCAAGTAATCGTTTGACATGCCTCTGGAGGAAAGTACGTATATCTTTCTTGGAATCTGTCTCTGCAGTGTTTTCAAGGAAAAGCCGGTTCGCAAAGCTTTCTTCAGAAATAGGCGAAGTAACAGCTTTGCCAACTATCACTTCCTTGCTAGTGTTAACATCTGACTTTCGAATTATGTAGTTCAGAAGAGTGGTGTCATGTCCATGTGAATTTCTGTCTGTCTCAGCATGTTGCCTTAAGAGATAGCAACTAGATGTAATACCCCTACAGGATGATTCAACCACATGTAACATTTTCTTCTGGCCTGTGTTATCTGCATCAGCAACAATTACAGAAGGTACAATCACTTCAGGTGAAATGGAAGCCCATTCCAAAGCATCAAATTCAGAGCCAAATGGCTCATGAATGGAAAGCCTCATTCGCTTGACTTTCTTATTCTGGTCATCTCCCTCCAGCAAGCTAAACCTTTCCAGAGAGAAAAAAGAAGAATAAGCCCCAGCATAATTCCCGGTAACATCAGAGTCCAATAAACTTTTTGAGGATGATTGGCTTGTTATGACTGAATTTTCACCATTAGAATAGAGTGACGCATCTGCAATCCTATTACACTCATACTTGACGTCAGACAATCCAGTGGCAAGACAATTGCCACTTGTACCACCAATATCTTTCCCGAAAAAGATCTCAGAAAAAATACGATGCTCATGATTTGACCCCTCAAATCTGTCGGCAGACATATTCTCAACCATTGAGCTGAGTATCACTCCTAACCAGCTGGATTCCCAAAGCTTTTACCCCTTGCCATATAACTGAAGCAAACACAAAAGGTGCACATCAGAATGATGTCAGATATCTGCATATCGATTCATCAATGTATGGGCTATATTTTTCAAGTAAAAGCATGCTTAAGCATGACCAAGAGAACAAAGATTTGCTGCTAGTTCCTAGAGAAGCAAATTTACTGCATGCATATAAACTCATTGGTTTTAGGAAAAAGTATGACAAAAATCTAGGCAAGACCTAAAATTTTGCTAATGCATAGGAAGAAAGGTGAGAAAATGAATTAGCAAGCGAAAAAAGTTCCCCGATGAAAAGTTAAATTTAACAAAATAACGTCTTCACAAGTGTTATTATGTCTTCTTTGCAAGTAGAAAGTTTATTCATAGTTGAAGAGGTACACTTCTCAGCAAGTTGCGACTTTGTCTATCTGCTATAAACCTCATTTGCACCACTAATATAATGCAAGCATTCACCATTATCTCAAAGCTATAAAAAAGTTATTTGTCAGACTATGAAAGTTTTTCAACTTTTTCATAGCAAAAGATTTTTAACTTATTTTCCATCACTGGTCTTATACATGCACCTTCAACTATTTTCAGGGAAGTAAAAACATAACATCTTGGGACGAACTCTCAATCAATAATTTGACTACTCATTTCATGTAGCATCTTGAGATGACCCTCAATCAACAACTTGACTACTCATTTCTTGTCAAACAAAAGATAAGAAGAAAGTAACTTGAGACATTTCCACCATAAATATTAGGGAAAGGACACAGAAGGACAGAAAAAATGAAGGGATTCTTCATTATATTCTCAAAATAAGAAGAGAAAAAAGAGTAGGGACAACCACTATGATATTTATAACTTTTGTTTCCTTCGTTTGGAATGCTATATTAGGAAACTTTGAAACAAGTCCGTGCACGTGTTACGCAATTTCACAACTTTTGAACATTGCATGCAAAAGATACGTAAACTATTGCATGCTACCAAAGCCAGGTAATCGCCTTTCTGAGCTTACTACGTGGCAGCAATGCTGCATTAATCAGCTACTACACACTAATCCTTGTCATAAAGTAACACTAGTCGACAAGGTTCCAAAATGTCAGCCAAGTAATAAGGAACATTTCGGATTCCAATCACTGAATACAGTATCCAGGGCAATTTCCCCAGAAGTAGTATCTTTACATAAAATCTAGTGTTAATGCCACTGATGGACTCCAGTAAATCTTCACACTCTAAAACCTTACGAGATCTCCAACCTCAAGAATTGTTGGCTAGTCATTTACCTAATCAATCTCCAGTTTATTAATTGGTTTTGCTCTTTTAGCATTTGTACTTAACACTCACTTGAGTCACCTCACAATTTGATTCAAAAGTCTCTGTGAAGGGGAAAACGAAGGGAAAAGCACTTCCATCAATAAATTTTCATAATATTATGGAATGAATCTTTTGCCATGTCATTCCAATATACCTTCTCTTTTATATGTTAGCAGAACTATCATTATTCAACAAAAGAGAACCGTCAATATTCAACAAAAGAGTTTCAAGTAAAGCAAATTTTTTAAAAATTTGAAAACTGGTCCTTGAGATCATACTCTTCAATGACTCGATATGCAAAAGCATGGCTAGAACGAGAAAAGCAAAGTCTGAACGGATAGTTAAAGGATACAGTTCTCTTCTAGGCTATAATACACAGAAATCGGTATACAATTAAAAAAAATGCAATCCTTTCACTTTCATCCTTAAAATCCCCACTGCATTCAAAACCTCGTAACTGTTATACATAATCTAACCATTGAAGACTCTAATACTTGCCAAAAAAACTGACGCATTGTTCTGGAAGACATCAAGATCAGACCAAAGCAATTAGCGACCATGGCAAAGAGAGGGTTAAATCTTACCACAGAAATGGAAAATCGTTCATGCATTAGCACAAATGAAAGCCACGAAAAAACACAAAGAAAACAAAAGCAAGAAACCCATAAACAAAAACCCCAAATTTACAGACAATCTGCATACAAAAGCGAGAAAGGAAGAGAAAATCCACCTAAACATGAACACAGCAAAAAGCACCGAAAGTTTAGATCACGTAAACCCCCCACATCAATAAACTCTCGATCCACATTTCGATTTTCACATTCTAATCAAATAGTGATGAAACAGAAGAGAGGGGGGGAAAATAAACCTTGAAATGCATGTTTTCAGCAACATGCAAAGAGGATCAAAACACGGAACTTCACTAGAATTAAGGACACCAAAGAAGTAGTGGGTTAAGCTCAAAATTGAGTACAGACAGATAAGAAGAGAGAACCGTAGAGCGAGTACACTAAACAGGAGGTATTTGGTTAGCTCATAAAAGTTCAAAACGGACTATTATTAAGAGAGGGAGTTTAGAGAGAAAGTCCAAACCCAAAACACATCTCTCTCCTACAAAACATATGGCAATGGCATAGCATGTACGCCGTTATCTCTCTAAAACAACCATGTGAGAGTGAGTGAGCGAGTTAATGTCGTGCTCTTCCTCTCTTTTTCCCTTCCTTTCTCCCTCTACAGCCGACTCTTTTGTCCTCTTGTATGTTTTTCCCTCCTCCTTTTCCACTCTTTCAATTTGCTTGTCTTTTGTCTTTTAGTATTCCAATTTTCACAATTTTCTCTATATCAGACACCCTACGGCTACACTTACACTGTCCGATGATTAGACGATGCTGGGTTTTCTTTTCCGGGACCGGGATTCTACTTACTACAACATATTCTCGAATTCATTCGAGTTGCAAAAGAAAAAAAAAAACATGTTTTCCAAAAAGACAGAAACCTTAATTAAGGGTAAAAACCACCCAATCCCGTTCAGCAGATGTCATTGGCATATCTACAGTTACAATAGCTAAGAGGTAAGCATATTAGGGATGCTAATTATCTTTTCTAAGTTGATTTTACAAAGACTTTTGTTACAACTTACAACTGAACCAGATTTGTTGGTGGCAGGTTGGACTTCGATCTTATCTCCTCTAGCATATTTATTGTCTACTCTGTTTTGGACTACGTTACTTTCCGTTTTTCCATTAAAGAAAAAGGAGTTCATAAAGTGCCTTTGTCAACAAATCATGCGTGTACCCAAGAAGAAAATCTGGGCCAAGAATGGATTCTTTCTTCTTGGGATGTTGTTTCTCTCAAGTTCATTAGGTAAACTGTAAAAGAAGAATCGGTTTTTCCTTACTGGGACGGAGAAGAACAGAAAATGTATACGTAAGGGTAAACCAATATGCGGCGAGACGATGATGAGAATAACAAATTTGAAAATAACTACGACAAAGACGTATGAAAAATGAAAATAACTACGTGCCATATTTCCCTCACTCCTCATTTATTCCTGTCTTTCTCATATTTTTAATTCAGGGTTTGTTTAATGATAAATTTAAAAATAAAATAAGAATTTATAATGGAACTTGAAAATCAATATCAATTACCAAAACTTGAGGAATTCATGAATCATGAGTGACACTAACGACTTGAAACGGGCCATAATCATGAGCCTGGGCCCATTACAAGGAATAGAAGATGAGTCCAGCGTCCGCTGCATGTCTAATCGGATCAGATTTCCGGTCCAACTTAACTTTGTTCAACACAAAATCATTGTCGTTTACTTACAAAAATTCAACTAATTAACACAGCTGCTCCTATGTATAGATGCCAGACCATATACTTTCAGTTATAGTGAGTTAAATTGTATGGACGGTGCATTGAGGAAGAACCGTAAGTATATATGTATATAGATATACAGATATGTCTTTCGGCTTTGAAACCGAACGCTTAGCCTTTTTGTTCATTTATAAAAACGATAATGAATTGGCTTGAATTAATGCAGGAACTTGTTTTTTGCGGAGTTTCAATTTTCGGGACCAGGGCCTCTGCTCCTAATACAAGAGCTCCATTCACCGAGCAGCTTACTAAAGAACAAGTGAAACCATTCATTACTCTTGGCTTGATTCAAGGTTCCAAGTGAACTGCTTCCTCCTCCAAAGGTGTAGAACTGGCTAATGATTTTCATGGAAGGAATAGCAATGCTAAATCCGCAAATAGATAGAGCAATAACATGCTTTTTGATATACACAGTCAATGCTAAGACTCAGAATTTCCTATTTTCAACGATAAATATCTGAGAATGTTGAGAATAAAAAAGATACAATAGAGAGATTGCATCGTTTTATAAGCTTCTAGCATTTCCAAAACGACATTCTATCTCCACTCTCCAACATAAAATCGAAAACTAACCAAAATAATTTTTTAAGATAAAAACTTTCAAAACATGACAACATAAAATATCAGCAAACTCAAACTTTCGATAACTAAAATAGACTTCATCATTTGATGAATCATAAGTGACCATAAGAGAGTGATTCTTCCCTACAGGAATAATCTCATATTTTGTAATTGTACTATTTTCACCGCAAAGGTGAAAACTTAAATCATTAGAATTACTCCACTGACCTTAAAAACATTTAAGAATACTTACATTAGTTCTAAAATTAGCTTTCAACTCATCAAATCAACGATCATCAATAAGCCTTTGAAAGTGATTAAATAATTGTAAAAAATTATGTTGATAACTCACGTACCTTTTTATAATACTATTCATGCTCTCACTTCTTTGCATGGTGGTCATGTTTACACAAAACATTTGACGTCCATAAACCAAAGGTCATTTTTTGTTTATATAAAACATATCATGTTTCCTTTATATGAAACATACTTTTCAACCAATCATTATCTTGATGTTCATATTTTTACACCATCTCATTCTATGCATTGAAAATTTCTTCTTCTTCTTCAAAGTCATATATGCATAAGCTAAAATCCCACTAAAAATCTTTAAACTGAGAAAAACACCACTTAAATAGATTATGACGTTTTAATAAATGTACCGAATAAAAAGTTGATGATGAGTTTCAGGCCATCTTGAAGCTAATGCTTTTGCCATCACCATATCTTGATCAATAAAAATAGTTATAGGCTTTTTTTCAGACATGACTCTAGCAAATATATCGAACAACTACTCAAATGTAAGAGCAATCTCATCATACAGTAGTGCAATACTAAAAACTACAGTTTGCTTATGATGGTTTACACCTACAAACAAAGCAAGTGACGACCCTCACCATTTTTCTTGTAAATAATATCAAAGTAAAGATTATCACCAAAATCTAAGTAATCATTCCTCATCTTTGTGCCTGACCAAAATATATTAGTTATTAAATCATGATCATCAACCTGAATTGCATATAAGAAATTAGGATCTTCAAATTGCATTTTACGCAAATATTCTAACACACCACCTGTATCCCCCTTTTTCATATCTCTTGTTCTTTTGGATCTTAAATAGTTCTTGTAATTTTTTGAAATAAAGCCAAGATTATCTCTCTCACTTGCTTGTCTCACCATAAGATCATGAGATACTTTTGGTGGAATTCTCATATCTTTCTGTGACTTCTATATAAATGTGTTTTATTAAGACTTAAAAGATAGTGATTTTGACCCTCAACAAATTGAATCACTTGAAACTTTCCATGTTTCACCCTAACTTTCATTATTGCCTCAAAACCAATTCTTATTTCTGTACGTAGAGCTCTTACATACACATCTTTTTTGTCAGGCATCCTTTTAGATTTATCTTTGTGACTTTTGTTCCTTCTTGTTCCAAAGCTGACATGTTTGACATGCATTAAATAATATTGATAAGTTTGTTCTTTCGCCTCAAACTTCATGTCAAATTTCGATATTAATTCTCTTGGAACAAATGAGTGGTCTTTGTTCAAATTCTTCTCAGAATTTGGATGCATCAAATCAGTTGACTCAATATTACTGCTTGGCTCTCATTGCCATTGTCAATTTCATCACTCTTATGTTGCCCCTTCTCAAGTTCATATTCGAATCGATGATATGGAGTACATCTACCTTCTACCATTTTGTTTAATACTAAATTCGATATATGTCAAATTCACAAACGAAGCACCATTATAACTTTGTTTTCTGATAAAATTATTAACAAAAACTCACGAAAAAGGGGGAAAATATTCCGGTTGATTTGTATGCATAAGAGACAAATATTACTTAGTAAAAGAATACAATGCAAAATGTTAGCTTCCCAACATTTCAATAAATATAAAATACAAATCCACATTTTTTCCTTTATGCATTCCATGAACTGAACTCTACATCAACAAAAAACCCCATAAATGAAAGTGTTGAGAAATATAAAAGAGAGATTTCATCGGGAGTAGCTTCTCAAGATTGGCAAGATGTTGCTTGTTCAATTCATACGAAATAGGGTTTACAAATTGTGAAGTTAGTAAAGATGACGAAGAACATCTGATATGAGGGTTCAATTCTTTGCATTTGAAATTGTTATGTCCCGCCTGAAAAGGTGTTAAGTGACCGTTTCACCACAATAGCTTAAGCTGTTGTGTGAGGCCAACTTAATTGGTTTTATATATTCACTAACACACCCCCTCAAGTGAAAGTCCTTTGGGCTTGAAACTTGCACAGGCTCACTCTACCTTGTGCTGAATAATAGGTGGGTAGTATGATTTGAACTCAGGACCAATTGGTCACAAAGGCTCTGATACCATGTTAAGTGACCATTTTACCACAATAGCTTAAGCTGTTGTGTGAGACCAACTTAATTGGTTTTATATATTCACTAACAATACCTATTATTAATAGGTATCAAATATCTTCTTTTTTTCAATTTGCTAATGGATATCTTAACAAGTTGTACACCAAATAGTCATGACTATGTGAGGAAGATATCAAACAATCAAACAACTTAATCATGCAAGGAATTAAGAGCTTTTATTTGGAATGGTGGTAAAAGTAAATTCTATCAAGGAGTGCACATTGCAAAATACTTCTTTGAAGACGGGTTATAAAATTACCATTAAATTAAATGGTTATTTAGTTGAAGATAATATTTTAAGGATGTTCCAATGCTTTTGGAGTTGCTATGAGGTGACATCTGTTATTTTGTTATGCATTTTCTTCTATATTTTCCCCTAACAAATTGGTAAAGTTGTTCTTGGGATAAAAATCAAGGTTTGTTGATGGAGACATGCGGACCAAAGTGTTACGTTGGTAATGTTTCGGGCACTTTCACTGCGCTTGAAGATGCTGAAAAACATCTTGTGGCAATAGAAGTATCAAGAGCCTGGGAAGTAGGACTGAAGGAAGACAAGTTGAAAGAGTATCTTCTATATGGTACTAACACGGGTACCTGGACTGGCTGGCCCTCAACACCTAGACGGGGATTTGGATAAAGGGCAAGAACGAAATTATGTACCTGGCAAATGCCCCAGGATGTTTTACCAACTTACATTTTTTGACAATACTTCTCCAATGCAGTTGAGTTCTGACAGTTGCCTTAATGTGATGACGTAGTATGGACTTCCTTCTTTCACTTGTTCTAAAGTTCGTTCTCTTTAAGAAGATGAAAAAAGATTATTAACACGCACATTATCAACTAATGATGTTTGAAGGGTTACCAAGTTAAAAATGTTTCCCCGTAAGATGATACAAATTTATGTTAAATTAAAATACGACAACCATTCAAATTTATGCTTTGACAGGTGAGGCTTAGTCCTGCGAGGTTTGGAGCGACTTTGGCTGAAAAGCATCTCAAGGCACCAACTACCAACACACACTTCTTGCTGGGTAGGGTCAAAATTTTTCCTGTATATTTTGATTTCTCATTTTTCCCAGTTTGAAGGAACAAAAGAAAAAAAAAAGGAGCACTTTCAGATGAGGTTGTGATACTACAGGGTGTACATACAAGTGAAATCTGTACAAAAATACAATAATTTATGGCCGCTAAAATAGCTGACAGGACGACTTCCAAGCTGCCAGTACAGAGACCAGAAACCATCAATCTAAGACGTCAAGGTCTTCTAATGACTTCATAACAGAAGCAGCTTCAGCAATTCTAAGTGCCATTGTGGCTTTGTATGCAGCCAAATCAGCAGTCTGCATATGCAACTGAGCTCGTCTTCGTTTGCGTGTGGCCAACTCCAGAGACCTCTTTGCTGCGAGCTTAGCTTCTTCAATGTTTAGCAAAGCACTTGGTTCCTCCAAAGCATCTCGTTCAGTTATCACTGCAGTTGAGGAGTAAATTTCAATTATTTGGAGAAGTCAGCCATACAAACTAAGTTTGACCGACATCTCTTACAGGAAACAATTATCCACTAGAAGAAATTAAAAAGGAGTAGATGATCCCGAGATTAGTTTACAGAATGATTCACAAGTAAAATGTAAACACCGCGCAGACTAAAACAGAACATCGAAGAGAACTTTACCTTGCAACAAACTCGCTTGTTTGCCCCTTCCAAACTGGCTAGATTGGCGTTTGAACGACCTCCTTTTGCGCATAACAGATCTTTGAATTAGGGGAGCATTCTCGGAATGTTGGCCCTAATGTTGTAATTGTCATGTTATTATGCTTTAGACAACATATAAAAATCTGTAACGTTTCATTTACATATAATGATTTATAAAAAATACATCTTTACATTTATTGTTTGTAATTCAACACAACTAGATTTTATCTGGAAATATACATGTGTATTCTAGAGAGAGATCAGGAAAACATAGGAGAACAAAACTAAACCCCCCAGTTGAATCGACGTTAAGACGTACCAACCCCCAACAGAAATACACACCGACAAAGTTGCTATGCGTTATCAGATGTCTACAACATTGACAAAGCAAACATACCTGGAAAACCCTAAGCAATGCTCTTCGTTTCTGCTTCCGTCTTTTCATCCAATATTCGTACACAGCTAGAACAACTTCCCTTTTATCCAGCTCCGCACAAAATCTCAAGGCTGCTTCATCATCAGCTAAATCATCTGGACAGCAATACAAAGCCTTCTCAAAAGCATCAATCATCAACTCAAACTTATCCTCCGAAAGACGACCCTCTTCAGCTAAAAAATCAATATTGAAATTCTGCAACCACTCCTCATCTTCTGAATCCATGTCATAGTTTGCATCAATCTTTGACATAGCTCTTGCAACTTCATCCATATTGAGGGAAATATAAATATCTGGTCTTGTAAAGGGAACATTTCTACTTTCTTGGTAATCAAACACTTCACGCACTACTGGCACAGGGATAACTTTTGAACTAGAGGCCAGTACATTGCGCTCAAAACACTCCTTATAAAGATCCCTGAAAATGAACCATTCCTGCCGCTTAGAGAACTCTAGTTTCCAATTTTCATCACCAGTCCATATGATGTCATGAGTTATCCGGTTGGCAGATGAAGGCCTCATCAGTTTTTGTGCCAAATGGGTGTACCTGATAGACCCATCTTTCTTCACCACAATAATCCATTCTCCTGAATCCAAGAGCTCTAACATCACACTGGCCCCTTCTATCCTAAAGCATTTATCGGATTCAACAACTAAGACGTCTGCAGAGCAGCAAAACATGTCCACCTGGTCCATCCCTCTAGAAGTCACCTCTTTGAGGTTTGAGGCAAAACTGCCATGCACTGAACTCCTAAACTTATTCCCGGATACTACGGAAGAGAAAGGGATGCCCTTTTTCCGACTGCTTATTAGATCAGAAACTAGAGTTCCATTAGCTTTGCGAACACCAAGAATGGAAGGATTCCTACCTCTCTTCCTCCTGACTGAGCTTCTCCTTTTTTGAACACCACGCGAACTTAGAACAATTCGGTGTTGATTGGTTCGCCCAGCCAGCTTGGATCTAAACGCTGGGTGCAACAGCGCCTTGTTAGAGAAATTATCAACTTCATGAACTAGATTTTTAGCCTCAAAGATCTCCGTCCTCAAGGAAATGCATGATTGATCCACTTTGTTTTCAGTCATAAACTTGTGACAAGTGTCCGCGCCCAGTGAGTTATATACAGGGATGCGTAACAAAAGCCTGAAGTTAGAAACCAAGCTAAGGTGCATGTACATGAAACACAAAGGAATTGCTGAGAAGTCCACCGAAAACAACGGCATGAGGTCGCAGGTGCCAAAAAACTTGCAAATTCCGGTTGCGTGCGTAGAAAATTCCTGGAAGAAACTTGTCAGAAAGAGAAGATCAACTTTTGTAGTAAGTATTTAAAAAGATTCAAAACTAAAACCTTTTAAAACTCACACAAACTAGTAACATTCTTTAATAATCAAGTCGTGAACTAACTAAAAGTAGAAGGACTGAGGCCAATTTGCAAGAATTCAAAAATTCAACAATTGGTAGGGCGCTTTTCTCTATTCAGAAAACTTATCAAAGAGTGACTTGGAAAAAAGGAAAAAGAAAGGGATTTGATTTTAAATCAAGATGCATACCAGAAACCTCGGGGAATAAAAGATAAAGAGTTTTCTACTCATACAAGGCGGAAAAGAAGCAAAATTTATTTCGCAAATCAACTGAAAGTAGTTATCCAAATTCTACCTAAAACAAATAAAAACAGAGCTATCCTCCTAATATAGATGAGCACTATAACTAAAGCTAGAATTCATATTAGAAAAATAATCGTTACCCTTAAGAAGCGAATGCCAGCTGAAGCAAAAGCGCAGCTAACTGCCTCAGATAATAAGAAACTCGCAAGTTCAGGGACCACGAAGCTCACTCTCCTCATGTACCTCAGAACTGAATTCAAAAAATAAGCCAATTTGCTACCGTTAGAAGCTTCACTAACGGCAAAAAACACCGGAGAAGGGTGCAGAGGAATTAAATCCTTCTCCAACTCTTGTTTCTTTCTTCGCTGCCTACGTGAAAACTGAACGGCGTTCATCTTTTCGTCAAAAGCTTCCTCCTGTACCAAACCCAGGCTCTTCCTTTTTCTACTGTAAACATTACCAAATCTCTTTCTCCCATCATCCAAATGTTCTTTCAAAGTCTCAATCTTTACGTTCTTCTGATCCGGAGCTAATTGCTGTTTTATTCTAGAATCACGAGACAACCCAATTTCCATGGATTTGAAAGAGTTGTTGCTATGTTGACTCTTCTTGTTCATGGTGTAGTTGTTGTTGGCTTTTTTGGTAACGTGGCGAAACCAGTCATCGCCGTCACTAAGCCTCCGTCGTTTGTTGTCGCCCGATTCCTGCCTAAGCCTACGGCCGGACCTCAATACCCCAGCACTATCAACACCCTTCACCACCCCGAACACCCTCGTCGTCCGGCGCATACCCCCGGACGGCATTTTCGCTGTTCGGTCACTGCTAAAGTGAACCGTCTTGTCGATTGTCTTTAAACGCGACTGGCGGGGTCTCCGATTCGACTCGTCGAGTTCCCGCGTTGAACGAATGAATTTCCGGGTAGACTCCGATTTGGATCCCGACAACGACTGGATTTCTCTGAGACACGCTCTCCTCATAACACCATTCCTAGGTGGAATTAAGTTAAAACGACAACACGTCCCTGTGTGCCGTACAAAAATGCCGAAATTATAATCTTATCCAACTAGCTAAGCTGAATACTAAAGGCTCACAAAAACAACCGATTGGGATTAGAACGAACCTGGAAACCCAAGAAAAAGCCAAATAGGAATTTGACCAAATTAAACAAAATTTTGTTTAAAAAAAAGAAAAAAATCAGGTTCTTTTAACCTCTTTACGAAGAGAGATAAAGAGAAAGGGGATTACGAAGAGACTAAAAGAGGGGATCGAAAGATTTAAAGTCAGTCAAGTAGATATGAGGGGAGAGAGAGCGTTCTGAGTGTGTCGATGGCGGGAGGCTGTGTTGTTTTGGGCGGTGCTAGGGTTTACGATAAAACCACCTACGAAAAGGTAAGAGGCGGTCGATTTTATGATGAAGGGTCAGGATTGATTGGGGAGATCCGAAAGGTGGAAAGTGTAAAGGAGAGCGACAGATGGGCTTTAAGGGCAGTGGATACCTTTGGAATTGGAGAAAGATGAAATTAACTAGTTGGGGTTTTAATCCGTAATATAAACTACTTGCTCTTTGTTAAATGTTTGATGTGGTTTGGACTTCTTCAAAAATTATCCCCATAATTCATTCTTATCAGAAGATAAGATCCTTTTGGGAAGTTAGGATTCTTTGTCCGGTCCATATCATTTTATGTGAATTTCAGCTATTTATTTATATGAATTTATATAAGTCTCGAATAAATGGACAGTTAAGATTTATAAGAGTGGGACAGAATAGGAATAGAATAAAATAGACAAAAAATCTCGTCCCCTTTTAAGAGCCTTTCATTTAAAAATTGGGGGGTAATCTGATGCTTGATTCAAGTAACTTATTAACCTTTGACTTATCCATTTGACTAGCATTAATAAGGAAAATTTTAATTTTTTTCAATTTCAAATGTTGGTTTTTTTTAAGGAAAAAACATTTGAAATTGAACAAAATTGATTTACCATAAATTACAGTTTTTTAATATTAAAATATTTGTTACCCAATTTAAATTCAAATGGATATTATGATCCAAGTAACCGAATTTCTATTCTGAAACTAATGTTATGAATATCGTACCGGGCTCAGTACTGGATTGAGTTTTGGAACAGAACTGTACAGATATCAGTTAGTACCGGGTGCCGTTTTGGAAATTTTTTTAAATTTATAAAATAGTTCCTAAAATTTTTAAAAATTGCAAAATAGTCCATATTGGTATATTATACAGTTATACTGTATACTTTACTAGTTTACTGTTTACATCAACCATGCTTTCAAAAATCTTAATAATAAATAATAATGACAATT
>JANIPN010000219.1:83213472-83231915 GCA_027478595.1 Erythroxylum anguifugum
TAATAGGTGGGTGGTAGGATTTGAACTCACGACCACTTGGTCACAAAGGCTCTGATACCATGTTAAGTAACCGTTTCGTCACAATAACTTAAGCTGTTGTGTGAGGCCAACTTAATTGGTTTTATATATTCACTAACAAAAGGGTTTAGGTTTTGTGTCAGAAGGGCTGAGCTGATCATGATAGTGTTGAAGTTTGAACCTTTTCGATTAAAACTTAGGGCTAGGTAAGTGGGCAATAGCGAGAATGAATATGAAGATGATGAGAAAGAGATGCGAGATTGAGAGAGAGAAGATAGAAAGCAGAGATTGAGAGAGAGAAGAGACCTTGGTGGAGTACAAGAACTACAAGACAACAACTACTTTAAGTGGCTTGGCTTGGCTTAACTTGAAGCTTGGCTAGTTAATTTTAAACAGCAAACATCAGCTGTGAATTTTTAGCCCAAGAAAACCTTTGTCAATTGTGAATTAACGACGACATTTTTAAGCTGAGACAAAGGTAGACAGACTAATATTAGACAAAAGATCTAACTCCCTAATCATCATAACTTAAAATTGGGTACTTAATTTTAGTCGAATTTATAATGAATATAATTAGAAAGGAAATAAATACGACTTCTATTTTATGAGAATATAAAAATACTCATTTAACTATAACATATTGTATAACTTTCTTTGTTGTCGTTGATTATAAAATGTTAAATCACAAAGCAATGGCTGGTTGCAATTTTTATTGTTTTGATATTAATATTAGTATTCAACACGTAAGTTTCACTGTGTTGCTCTCCCTCTTTCTTGGTGCTCTCACTCTCTCGTCCTTCTCTGCAGTCACCTCGTTTCGGGTATGGTTCTTAATTAATCAGTCTTTTATGCTTTGGTGTTTTCTGGGTTATGTTGGGTTTTTTGAAATTTTTGTTCTTTATAATTTTTTTGCTTTTGATATTAGCTTCTTTGTTTGATTTCATGTTTAATTCTTTCTGGGTTTTAGTATGTTGATCTATTTGCATATGATATTGTTAGATTTATGTCAAGATTGAAATTTTTATGCTTAATGATCTTATGGTTTCAGACGTTTGTGATTCTACATTTTTTTTAGGTTTTCTTGTTTTTGTGTGATTCAAAGTCGAGTTCTTTGATGTGTTATTACTCTCTTATCATCTAGATATTGGTATTTTTCTAAAGATAAAGAGATGTTATATTTCGTTATATTTTAATTTTAAAATATTTTTTAAAAGTCAAGTTATATTTTATTTTTATTTATTTATGTATTTATTGTAATTTTATTTATATAATGATTTAGCGTGTTAGTTTTACTTATTTACTCTTTTAACCTGCATCACTTTTTTATTGTCACGTCTGCATATGGGCTACCGGAAACAACCTCTCTACTATGTAAGGGTAAGGTTGTGTACTATCAGACCTCCCCAGACTCCGCTTTATTGCAGGACTTCAGACTGAGTGTAATGATGATGATAATGATAATGATATTGTACAATAACTCCACGCGCTATCCTCCATTTCACTCCCTTGAATCGAAACTCACTCCTCCACTTAATGCTTACCACTACTCACCAATCCTTCGTCAAACCAACGGCGACGACGGCTACTTGTTCCAAGAAGGTAAAAGAAGAAAAAACCTCAATGCACTACAGATGGAGCATGTTATCACTGTCGACTTGAGGAAACCTCGTTGCATGCAGTGCGAGACTATGTCAAAGCTCGCCAAGTTTAGACTGTCTTCCCTCCTCATATGGTTTCAGCTGACTTTTTCACTTAGCTGAATCGGGACTGGCTCTTCCAAAATCTCAACCAGCACCATCAAATCCTTGGGCACGATTGGTCGACCCTATCTGACATTACCTGTTGGTTCCTTTGGCAATGGAGGAACAAATCCCTATTTGATGATCACTTTACTTGGCTTTCCTCACCTAGTTCCCTTATTTTGTCTTATGTAGGTCTCCTTCGCAACTCAGCCGGATGGCATAGTCGAGCTGTTATTACCGGTTATCGCCTTCGACAGGAGCATCTCATCGGCTGGTATAAACCGCCTACTGGATGGATCAAGCTTAATACTGACGGAGCTTGTCAATGGTCCTCATTCACAGCCACCACAGGAGGCCTTCTACGAGACAATGCAGGACACTGGCTTGGAGGGTTCTTCCAAAATATTGGCTGGTGCTTTTCGGTGAATGTGGAACTCTGGGGTGTATTCACAGGGCTTACATTTGTGTGGAATTTGGGCCATCGACGGATTGAACTTAAGGTAGATTCCAAAGCAGTGTTCGATATCCTATCCTCCTCAGACTGCAGATCACAGACTCTCAATCCCATCGTCCAGAGTATCAACGAGTTGTTCACAAATAACTGAACTGTTACTCATCGCTATATTTATCGAGAGAGCAACAGATGTGCCGATTGACTAACCAAATATGCCAACAATTTTGCAATTGGTGTCACTTATTTTACCACAGCACCCATTGGGTGCCACATAATCCGGTTAAAGGATTTGTCGGGAAGATGTTTCCCAGACTTCACGTGTAATTGTTTCGTTTGCCCCCTTATAAAAAAAACCTCAATCTTGCACTTGTTCTCTTTGTTTTACGGAGTTAATTAATTTGATACAGCAACCGAAGAACATATGATAAGAAGTAAACATTTGACAGAAGTTTAATCCTAACAGTGACATAGATAAGCATTAAGCAAATAGATCCTACTCAGAAAGTCTTCCACATAATCTGTACAATAACCGCACAAGAAATACCTTCCCCGTTAGATTCCAAGAGAGCTCAAATGAGATAAACAAAACATTAAATAAAAAAATTGGCACACCCCATGCCACACTCAGACAGAGACAGGTTCTTTGTATAATTTCTTTTTGGAGAATTACCCTTCTCACACCTCATGTTTAACACCTCAACCAGTCTGGGAAGAACAAAACAATGAGCAAAATGGTAAAAAATAGGCCACAACTGGGGTTTATTATATAGTGAATTATGACGTATTTTTTTAAGAGCTTAATTAATTTCACACAGCAACCGGAAAACAATTTCTGCTGGGTCTCTATATAAGTAGTATGGTAAGAAGTAAACGTTTGACAGAAGGTTGATCTTAACAGTGATATCCTTGATTAGATCGTCCCTGAGAGAAATGTCTATACGGCAAGGCAGATGGGTCAAGGTTTGGTCTTCCTCTTCTTTCTTTCTAAAGTTCTTCCTTCTAGGTATATATGCGTTTCTCTATTTTCAAAACAGAAATCTGTGTTCTTTCTTATGATTCCTGTTGAGTTTCATGTAACCTGAAAATCTTCTTACAATTTAATAACAAGAACCCCATCTGTTTTTGGATTTATCAGCTTGATCAGAGAGGACAAGGGCCTGGAGCGAGAAGCTCGCACGCCATAACCATAGTAGGAAACAAAGCCTATGCCTTCGGTGGCGAGTTCAGCCCCCGAGTCCCGGTTGACAACAAGCTGCATGTCTTTGATCTCGAGACCCAAACTTGGTACGTTGCAGAAGCCACCGGAGACATCCCTCCGCCGCGCGTAGGAGTAACGATGGCCGCGGTTGGCCAAACCATCTACGTCTTTGGTGGGAGGGACGCGACGCATAAGGAGCTCAATGAGCTCTATTCTTTTGACACTTCTACTAACAACTGGACTTTACTGACCAGTGGCGACGCCAGTCCTCCTCACCGGAGCTACCATTCAACAACGTCCGATAATAG
Organism: Erythroxylum anguifugum; assembly: GCA_027478595.1. NCBI lineage: Eukaryota > Viridiplantae > Streptophyta > Magnoliopsida > Malpighiales > Erythroxylaceae > Erythroxylum > Erythroxylum anguifugum. The sequence goes on from JANIPN010000219.1 coordinate 83,217,193, forward strand.
ACACGTGTACATATTTGGAGGGTGTGGTGTCGCTGGGCGGTTGAACGATCTATGGGCCTTTGATGTGGTGAAGGGAGAGTGGATCAAGTACTGCTCACCAGGAGATAACTTGAAGGGGAGAGGTGGGGCTGGACTAGGTGTAGCGCGTGGGAAGATATGGATAGTGTATGGCTTCTCGGGAATTGAGATGGATGATGTGCATTGTTTTGACCTTGCCCACGAGAAGTGGGCTCAGCTGGAGACCACTGGTGAGAAACCGACTGCGAGAAGTGTGTTTTCGACGGTGATGATTGGCAAGCATATAATAATATATGGTGGGGAGGTGGACCCCAGTGATTTGGGACACCTGGGTGCGGGAAAATTCACCAGTGATACTTATGCGCTGGACACTGAGACTCGGGAGTGGAAGCGGTTGGATGATGTGTCAGAGAGGGGCCACCATCCTGGGCCTCGTGGGTGGTGTGCTTTCGCCGCCGGTTGCGTGAACGGAGAGGAGGGGCTTCTGGTGTTCGGTGGCAACTCTCCCAGTAACGACAGGCTTGATGACATCTTCTTTTTCACACCTTGTTTGGATGCAACTGAGGATTAGTGCCTTTCGTGGTGATTACTGTGAATTGTAGTGCGCGCGCGCGCGATTCTATTACGGTTGTGAATTGTGGTGTGTTTGTGTGTGGGCTTCTGTTACGGCAAATGGGAAATCGAAAATAATGTAACGGATTTTGTTTTTATTTCATACTTTTTTCAATTTTTGTTTTCAATTTTTTATAATTAAAATTTATATATTTTTGAAGATATTTTAAATTTTAATTAAATTTATTTAACTTAATTATAAAAACTAAATAAAATTGTCAAGTAAATTAAAAAATGGAAAAGAAACAAAGATGATTAAGAATGAATCTTGTGGAGTTTAACATTTGTAATTTCTGGAACATTTCATCTCTTCCTCGTATTTTAAATTTAAGGTTTTTTAATGATAAACTGAAAAAATAAAACAAGAAAAATACAAAAATCTAAGAATAAGGGCATATTTAAATAAAATGCTTTTTGTTAATATTAATTAATTAATGAATTATATAAATTGTTACTTATATTGAAGATGGTCTTGTAACCTTAGGTAATTAATGAGTTAATTCATGAATCATGACACTAATGGCTTGAGTTCCATGCATGATTCAAGTACCGAAGAACAAGATTGAAACAAGTTGGATTTAAATGTTAAATAAAGTCCGGACAAACGGGCCATAATCATGAGCCCAGACCAATTACAGGGAAGAGAAGCTGAGTCCAGCGTCCGCCGCACCTCTATGCTAGCTGCGGCCGAGGGCTATGGGAATGGGAACCCCCCTCTCTATTCGGTAACACTCGAGAATCATCATAACTTGGAATAAATAAATAAGGCAAAACAAAAAGATGATGCTATTACATTTACACCACGTCATTCCACGCCCTCTCCTCCAGTTCCGTCCCTCCAAACTCACTCCTCTACTTACCACTACTCGCCGATCTTTTTCTGTCAGACCAACGGCAACGATGGCTTCATCTTCTAAGAAGGTAAAAAAAGAAGAAGAAAAGGCGTCTAACTGTCACCTGTTCTCTTTGTTTGACTGAGTTCGTTTTTGTTACTACTGCTATTATTGTTGTTAGGTTCTGGTGCCCATTGCCAACGGGACCGAGCCCATGGAGGCGGTTATTATTATTGATGTTCTCCGGAGAGCCGGCGCTGATGTCACTGTTACATCTGTCGAGAAGGAGCTTCGTGTTGATGCCTGCCACGGCATTAAGATCGTCGCCGATGCTCTCATCTCCGATTTCGCCAACAATGCCGTTTTTGATCTCATCGCTCTTCCTGTATCTCTTCTCTCTCCTCTCTTAACATTTGCGTAGTAGGCACCAGACTAAACCGGGAGTTGATCCCTTTATATGACTTGATTGAAGGTTGTGCTTCTTTTTTTAAATAGGGAGGCATGCCAGGTGCTACCAATCTGAAAAATTGTGGAGCTTTGGAGAGGTTAGTTAAGAATCAGGCTGCAGAAGGTCGGCTTTACGCTGCAGTCTGTGCTTCTCCAGCAGTTGCTCTCGGTTCATGGAATTTGCTAAAGGGATTGAAAGTAGATAACTGTTTCTTACTCTCTCTCACTCTCTCACACACACACAAACACACACACACACACACAAACGCACACGGGATTTGTCATAACATACAGTCAAACTGGGTGAAATAATTGCTTGTTTTGTTTTTATATTGGCAGGCAACTTGCTATCCATCATTTATGGAGCAGTTGCAATCTTGCGCAACTCCTGTTGAGTCGAGAGTGCAGCAGGATGGAATAGTTGTTACAAGTCGTGGACCTGGTACTACCATGGAGTTTGCTGTTGCATTAGTTGAGCAGTTGTACGGGAAAGATGTTGCACATGGAGTTTCAGAGCCTTTGGTATTTGCTTTCTCTAAATTATTCTATTTACTTGGTTATATAAAATTAAAAAGTGCGTATGCATTGAATTTTTTTGTGGCATGTCATGTCATGTCTAGAATTTAATGGAGAAGCTTGTGGAAAGTGATCTGTACGGCATAAATGGGTTATAAAGAAATTCATTTAGTATCATTTCCAACATTATTTGGTTGAAATTGTATGTATTGTTATGTTTGGGAGAAATTTAGAATGGACTGAAGCCTGTGGATAGATTATGGACTTTGTTTTAGTAGAGTTGCTATGATGGAGATGGTAAAGTGCTTATTCAAAGACTGATTTGGTGGTGATGACGGTTAAGGATACGATTGGCATGGTTAGCTAATTATAATTTGAATTGATTTTTAATAGGTAGTTAATCTTCACAGTTGGTAGAATATTAGTTGAGCATCATATACTTCAATTTTTATCCAGTCCATCAAGATTTTTTGGCATCTTTTGACAATTTCGGGCCTCAAAACTGAAGTTAAATGCCTATTATAAGAGATTTATAGAAGTTTCGTACTGGTCTCAGATTGCAATACAAACTCAATAGTGTGATTGTGATCCTATCCATAATGTGTTATATAGAACTAAGAGTTTATGTTTTTCTGGTCTATGATTAATTAATTGGTAGATTTCATCCATAAAATTTATTAAGGGGCGGATATGTATTACATTCTGCTGGATTTAAAGCTGAATGAACTTGAAAGGCAGCATAGAGAGGTGAAAGTCGGGTTGGTGATGTAAAAAGTATGATTTTTTAAAAAATAAAAAGAACAGAAGGGGTTTTAAAGACTCTGAAAAGTGAGTAAGTAAGATAAACCAGAAGATGGTTGAAGAAATCAAAACGAACGCAGATATAGAGAGGATGTGCCAATACATTACTAGTTAAATCATATGTAAAAGATGATAGATATGCAACGGTATTGTTCGTAGCATTGACACTGAGGATGCATTTCTCATGTGATGAAAGCATATTGACTCCATTGAATTATACCATTTGATTACATAGTTTTTTCAAGTTTATGATTTTCAACATGCATTTTCCTATCTACTCTTACCTGGACTATAATAGTCCCCTTTTTTAATTCCTCTATGAACCTTTAAGGGCCTTTATTATAACTTTCTTTCCCAATCTTAGGATTACTTACGTCCTTCCATGATGTATGCTGTATATGTTCTGATGCTTTCTAGTGCATGTAGGTATTGATAAGAAAAAGGAAAACCACCTAAAATACAGGGAGAAGGGAAGAAAATGAAAAAAAGAGCTAGTCTGTTTCTTTCAAGTTTCATCTGTATTTTCTATACTTGTTCTATTGACCTGAACCTGATCTAATATGGGATCAAATTGTTTGATTGTTCTGAATTGATATATTGGAAAAATGCTATGAAGACTAAGCATGGAAAACTGAATGAAATTAAAACAAGCTAAGATACTTCAGATGGAATTGAACAATATTAAATCTGTGCTTCTCGTGTTTATTACTTCTACTGCTTCAAATCTTAATACTATATGTTTCCCCTAATTTCCCTCTCCTTATGTATTGCTTTGTATTATATTCAGGTGATGCGCCCCAACCATGGAGATGAGTATACCATAAAGGAGCTGAATTCAATGAAGTGGACGGTTGACAATGTGCCACAGGTGAGGCTTTTGTAATTAATTAATATCTTTTTATTTGATTTATTAGGCACTATTGGAACTAGCAAGGTGAGTGCTGTAAAAGATAAAATGGAATGGTCATGTATGCTACAAGAATGAAATCTCTTTCCTCTTATATATATCCATGATACACAAGCTTGTCAGTAATTTCTGTATGTAACCATTTGATGTTTGCTTGCACAATGGGAGAACTTTTAATGTTGACCGGTGGGTGTTCTTTCTTTAATTTTTTGATAGGTGATGAAGTTAGTACTAAAAGGTAAGTGTGATGCTCCATTATAGTTATAGCTACATCTTATTTTCACATTTCAGGTTGCTTGTCATAATTTGATATGGTTGCTTGTCATAATTTGATATCCACAATTATGTGTCTTGGCATCTCTTCTCATTCATTTGTTGTAGTTATGCATGCTTATTTGCTTTCCTTCAGGTTCTTGTACCCATTGCTGATGGGACCGAGGAGATGGAAGCAATTATCATAATTGATGTGCTGCGACGAGCTAAAGCAAAAGTAGTGGTTGCCTCTGTTGGTGAGAAACTAGAAATTCTGGCTTCTCGAAAAGTCAAATTAGAGGCGGATGTGCTCCTTGATGAGGCTGCTAAACTTTCATACGACCTTATTGTCCTGCCTGTAATTTCTCATTTTCTATTTGGAAATCTTTCTTCGGTTTATATGAACAGGCTTGCTTAATATTTTTTGTACCTTTATGCAGGGTGGGCTTGGTGGTGCACAAGCATTTGCCAAATCAGAAAAGCTGTTGAATATGCTGAAGAATCAGAGGGAATCAAATAAGCCATATGCAGCAATATGCGCATCTCCAGCTCTAGTTTTGGAGCCCCATGGCTTACTCAAGGTATCACTTCTCCTGGAATTATTTATGAAGCCTCAATCCCTTTTGCTTGTGAATATTTTAATCATAGTTACTGTTCATTTTTCTTTTTGAAGGTTTCATATATGATTCATTCCCCTGTCTGGCCTGCCTTGGTTTAGTTCTGTATCTGTCTAAGAATCTATACTCAAAAGCAATTAATCACTGCATAAATTGGTCAGAAAATCATATCCTTTAGTGTTATAGCAATCATAAATACTTGATGTTAGTTCCCATTTGTTGTAGGAAAGGAAAAAAAATGAATAATAGAATGTCTGTTCTGTAAATTATGGCATTGGAGGTCTATTGAAATCAATAATAACTGAGGACCTTTTTTAGATTAGTATCTCAATAAAGGTTTTGAAAAAGAAAAAGAACTTTTCACGAGCATAGCAGTACTTTGCTCCTCACTGATTAATACAAGCTAGTCTATGATGCTGATTATGAATATCGTGGATAACAAGTTCTCTTTACCTATTCTGGGGATGTGATGCCATTTTAGTCAATATGAATAAAATGAAGTTGGCCATCACCGACTTTTCGATTACATTCTGTTTGAAATAGCCTTCTGCACGCAGCATGCATATATATATATATATATATCTGTTAGATGCCTATAATAATGTTGCTATTGAACTCCGTTTTCTGAAAGCATTAGAGATCCTAGTCCAATTGGACTACAAGATCTGGGCATTTTCTAAGTTGGGATTTAAATGCAACACTTTTAGAACCGAGGAGCTTAATTAACATAATGAAGATAAAAATCAAAAAGTACCAATCTGACTCTTTTGCTCATTTTTATGTTTCTTTTTTTGGTTTCTTGAACTCACATGTTCAACTTATTGTAGGGTAAAAAAGCTACAGCTTTTCCAGCATTGTGCGAGAAGCTGTCTGATAACAGTGAAAGTGAGAACAGGGTTGTAGTTGATGGCAACCTCATCACTAGCAGGGGCCCTGGAACTTCGTTGGAGTTTGCCCTAGCAATTGTGGAGAAGTTTTTTGGACGAAATAAAGCACTAGAGCTTGCAAGGGTAGTACTTTTCACTAACCCATAAGGCTTGTATATTTTTGCTGTGCTTATATCAGGTCCACGTAACAATAAAGCATGTGCTACTAGTCAGGTGAAAATGCAAAGATCTGAGTTCGTATTAGAGTATGAATTCAGCTTGCAGTTGTCTAATGTATGAAGGTGTTGTTCATGTGTAAATGAGTTATAAAGAAACAGCTGGCCATGTCGTTTTCTATACTAAGTTTTCTCGCCCTTTCCCTTGTGCTAAATATGGCATTTTGAGTGCTTCAGAATGCCCATAAGCTGTCGTAGCAACCAGTTAATCTGCATAAAGGATACTATTCACCGATTGCCGTCTGAATTAGATTATGAATAAGATAGGTTTTTCTATTTTACCTCCTAAAATCAAATAGTAGTGTGCAATTTTATGTGATTACTAAAAGCAAAACACAACAGTTTTTATATATGTAGTAAATGAATAAATGGTGTAATGCAGTTTGATTGGTGTACGCCTTTTACCACCAAACATGATGGTTGTTAACGGACGGAACCGTAACTCGGTTATTCAGTTCTTGGTAGTTACTGTATAATGTAAGGTACAAACCTTGAGGAGGAGGATATTTTGCAACCTTCAAATAAAAAATATTAGTAAAGAGGATACATTTCACTCTTAACCACAACTCTGCAGTTTTTGTTGCATCCATTTGCTTGCAAATTTGTCGACAACTTCAGCCTAAATATGATAAGTTAGATTTTGACAAAAGCATAAGTATGGCCACAAACAATTGCTTTTCTTTCGTCGTTTATTACGAAATGATGAATAACAATTTATTGTATGAAGTACATATATTGGATTGATTGGAAGAAGGAAAGGAACCAAAACAAATGTTTCTCTCTAGAATTTCATCTTCTATGACATCTGTACCACAAAATCAGAAAGCATAGCAATCTATACCCAACAATAAACCCCAACATCACAGCTAAGTTGCTCCATTTCTGAGAATCTTTCAGGCCTTGCTGTCTTAAGAACCCACTTCCAAGCAGAATGCATTCCCCGTTATAAACTACTAGACACCTTCTGTTCCCTTGTTGTCCTCCGTACTCATTTATTAGCAAGCACTCGAACGGATACTTGAACAGGCTTAAGTAGTGCATGAAAATCCAGTAACTAGGTATGTTATTCTTTGATATGAAATATCCAGAAAAGAGAAAGAAAGATCCCATCAGCCCTGCAATGATTGAAGTCCCCATGATGAAGTTTGGCACTAGAGCACTGAAGCATGCTACAAAGGAATTGGACATCAAAACCACCATCCAGACCACTAGACAAAAGTATAGAAATCCATCAATGTCCCTCCTCAAACCTACTAGCCAGTAAACTGGTGTAGCATAGAGCAAACTAACCATCAAAAGGAAAGGAAGGAAAACGAGGGTGTTGGATAGGACATAAGAAGACACTCTGTAAGCTCCTCTTGAAGTCTCTGTCGTCAGTATTCTTCTCTCTTGCAGGAAAATTGGCAGTACTTCTGTTGTGGAAGTTAACAAGAATGTGAGACTGAAAGCGAAGAACCCAATTCGAGTTTGCATAACACTTTGTCCTGTTTCTTTTCCTACGTTCAAGAATATGGTCCCAAGTACAAATCCTGCCACCAGCGCTTGTACTATTCTTGTCACAAACAATTGCTTGGTTCTAAAAATGTTCCTGGAAAATCGTTGTCCTAGTATCAGAACTTCCTCAACTACAGAATTTGGATAGCGAGGACACTTCTGTTGATAATTAGCGTATGAAATGTTCATTACTTGATTTTCTTTCCTTTGCCCTTCTTGATAACGTCGGTCGGTGTTCTTAAGAGACACAAAATTCTTAACTGCCGAGCTTCCTATAATATCAATCGCAAATTCAAGCACATTGACATAGCGAGGAAGATGGTGGCCACAACACTTAAGCCTATGTTCAAGGGTAAGCAATGAACCATTGTGTACTACCGATCCATTGTAAAGCAAAACAACTCGTTCAAACATCTCTAGCATTCGAAAACCAGGCTGGTGGATGGTTAGAACAATAGTTTTACCTTGATTAATCACCATTGACTTTAGCAGAGTAATGATATGGAGAGCTGAAGCTGAATCCAAACCTGAAGTTGGTTCATCGATCAAAACAACAGCAGGGTCATGAACTAAATCAACTCCAATTGAAACTCTACGCCTTTCTCCGCCCGAAATGCCCCAATTCGATCCCTCTCCAATCCTGGAATTAGCAACGTGCTCCAGTGCAAGCTCCTCCATTAATCTCCTCACTCTAAAGACAGCCTCTTTTCTCCCTCTTGGAAGCCTCAGGAGTGCACTGTACATGAGTGTTTCTTGGACTGTAAGTAACGGAAACAAGGCATCATCTTGGCTCACATATCCTGACACCCTTCGATATTGCCTTACATCTATGGGCCGGTTATTTACGAGCACCTGACCGGAGATTTTATGTGGAGATGTTTTTCCTGCAAGAATCTCTAGCAAAGATGTTTTCCCTGCTCCACTAGGACCAGCAATCACAGTCATTTGTCCAGGCCTAGCTTCACAGTTCACATCCTTGAGGATGAATTTACGAGCTGTCTTTGGAACTTTCATGCAACAAATCCAATCGAACTCAAAAAAATTACTACACAACTGATAGGACACATTTTGAGTTTCTATCTTATAAAATGTTTTGGCGGCACCGGAAATCGATGTTGTTACTGGCAATTCCATGCAGAAAATGGAAGTTTAGACAGATAGATGATCAAAGAAAATATGGTATGTGAGCTACGTGAAAAAGAGGAAGTAAGAGATGAGCTAACGCACCAAACTATGTGTTACTAAACAACGCGAAGAAAAAACCAATGGATTAAAACCCAAGAAAGTTTCCAGCGTGGGATATAGTTTAGACATGATGAGACTTCGGCAGTTTACACACGAGACTTCACTAGGTCATAGCTTTTGTGGCTTTCTTGAGAAAGTGTTGGATTTCTGGTAGAAGTTGGAAGAGTTAGAAGGTTACAAGAAAACCCAATGAAAGAAATAACAAAGAAAAAGGAGTTATTCGTCTCTATGAGGTGTTTCAGGTGAGCTAAACGTTTGATGTTTAGAGGTAGGTTGGTGGCTGCTTTACTATCTAAACCCACCTCTGCCTGCCAACTCAAAAAGTTGGTAGGAGAATGATTCAACAAGACATTGATACCTCATAATCTGAAGCTACTATGTCAAATTTGGGTCTTGAATGAGTTAACACAAAGAAATGACTCTCTATTAACAAAAAGATCTGATCTTGATTAAGCAGATGATTTGTAAACAAGGATGTGAATGCTTGGTGTTTCTCTAGATGCTTTAATTTCATTACTAAGTTGGGAGCAGCAAGTTTCTTGTCACAGTAAAATTGCCTGAATCAAGTTCCTGCTTATTTATCTCTACGTACGTACTCTATAATTTATGAATTTGAGATTCTTCCAAGATCGGATCCTAGAAGATTTAGATATCAATCTTAATTCTTTGGGTATGATGTTTTTTATTATTCGGAATTGTTTAAGATATTAAGAATTTTAATATAATTTTTACTAAAATTTTGTGTAATTATTTTCCTATAGATTACTAATACGTGAAAATTTTAATTCGAGTCTTTGAAATCATATTACATTTTAACAATTTTAAATAATAAAAATATTTTTTAAAATGAACATATAACCAATGTTTTAAAAACCGGATCGAAAGTTAAATCTGAAAAAACAAGAGAGTTAAAGTTTACGAAGTTCAAATGGTATTAAACCGTCATGAAACCTGCTAAAGATTAAATAAAATTAAAGAATTTGAAATATGACTGAAATAGACTCTCCTTATCTATCAAAGAATTTGAAGATTAATTAAAAAAGATATTATTAGATGAGCATTAATTGATTTATTTTATTTATAAAAATTTATTAATTTAAAAAATTCGACTGATTATTTAGTAAATTTATCATTTTTTAACAACAAAAATTATTAAAATAAATCGAATAAGAAAGTTGAGAATCGAATCAAGAAGTTAGACGATTCAAAGTTTTTATACTTTAATTACCAGAAATTACAGATTAAATTTTTAATTATTTCTTACGAAAAATATGCATCCTTTAGCTCTCATGAGATGAGTGAAAAATAACACAAATATGAAGAGGAAAAGAGTTTTTTTTTTTTTGACAAAGGAAAAGAGTTTTTTAACAGCCGTTAAAGTTGGGTTAAAATTAGGTGGGCGTAAGCCTGATGACTCTATGTAGGTAAAGAAGTATGGTTTAATTTTAAGGATGTAATTTTAAAAAAAAAATTTTAAGGATGTACTGCCGTACAACACAAGTTACAGGTTTAATGTGAAATAAGGTCAACTAGGAAGGAAGCGTACAAGGATTCTACTTCTCTTGACATCATTATATGCAGAGACCTCAGACCAGAGATATGTAGAGAAATTATAATAAAATTTTAAAGAACATGTATTAATTATATAATCTATCTAACTTGAATACTAAAAGATGAACAATTTTTACCACATTGATTTATTAATTTACTTTTATTTAGTTTAATTTTCAAAAAATTGTTATAAATATTCTCATTTTAATAAAAATAAAAATAAAATTTTGTGTTCTAAAGTTTGAAAGAAATTATCGAATTTTATTTTAATATTTTTATCAATAATTATGATTGAACAATTTTTAAAGTAATGATCTTTCTAAATTGTTGGTAAAGTGTTAATAAATAATAAGTAAATAAAATATTTGATTCTCTTCCTTAATTTTCATATTCAATTGTAAATATTTTATAATAATAATTTGAATTTTAATGTGACACTAAAATATTTAAATATTTAAGTTTGATAGCTCATTTTAGTTACTAATGCTTAAGAGGAGGCAAGATCCTCTGTCCAGTTTTATGGTATCTTATTCTGTCCAATGAATCTCAACCGTTCATTTATACGGGTCTCATGTTTATTTTTGTGAGACCTATGTGGAGCCCACATAAATAAATAGTTAAAATTTATTGAACAAAATAAGACACCATAAAACTGGACAGAGGATCTGAACTCGCTTACGACTTACGAGGAAGTGCCACTGCAGAGGCTAACAGGAGATCTTTGCTTCAATTCGTCCAAGACCTTCGAGTGAGAAGGAGATTGCTAGAAATGATGTGTCAGAATGGGAATGCATCGATGGCACTACCATCATGAATTGAACAGGAACAATCTTTCAGTTTCAGAGAGGTCTATGTACCCAACTGTCTGCACATGCAGTGAGGCTCAAAGGCATACGTACAGAATATGACATAAACTAAAACCTGCCTACATGATGAAGACAAAGGGGAAGGAGTAGACGAAAACAAAGGGAAACACATACTAGCTTGGTCAGAAAAAAATCCAAGACAGAGCAGCCTGAAGAAATACCGACAAATGAGGAAGTCATCGAAGCTACCAAAGAAACCAGTGAAGAGGGAAATCAAAAACTTAACAAAGGAAACCAACAACGCTGCATGTAGCTAAACGGTTTGGAAAGTAAATTGTGTATCACTCGTCAACTCTTATTTGAAGGGAGCATAAATGCAAGGCATGGATAATCACTGCGGCTTTAGCAGAAGAGAGGTAACTCAATCCTGGCAGCAAGAGAGACATCAGCTGCAACAGTGGCTGAACCTACATAGGCTTTGAAGATGTAATTGGTATCCCAAGCTCAAGGTCCACCCCTTTGGCACTTTCCCCACAGGAGAGCCATTACTAACTAGGGATGGCAACGGGGCGGGTATGCTATCTCCCGTACTCGCCCCATGAACCAGGCCCCACCTCCATACCCGCTCCCATCTCCGTCGAGGATTTTTTTGGCACCCCCATACTCGTACCCGTTGGGGGTCAAGTGTATCACTCGTCAACTCTTATTTGAAGGGAGCATAAATGCAAGGCATGGATAATCACTGCGGCTTTAGCAGAAGAGAGGTAACTCAATCCTGGCAGCAAGAGAGACATCAGCTGCAACAGTGGCTGAACCTACATAGGCTTTGAAGATGTAATTGGTATCCCAAGCTCAAGGTCCACCCCTTTGGCACTTTCCCCACAGGAGATCAGCCACTACTAAGTACTAACCGACTAAGCGGGCGCACCGGAAAATTTTAAATTATTGCTAGTGTTTGAGTCTTTTATTTAGAAATGGTTGTGTTATTGGTACTATAGTTTTTAATATGGTCTTTTTAGCTGTTGGACATGTTTTAGTCTTGTTATTGTGGAACATTATTAGGGCTTCTCATGTTGCTTGTAAGTTTCCTCATTTGAGGTTAGAGATTGCCACCTTTAGCAATTTCTTGGTATACATAATTTTTATTTATTTATAAATTTACTAAATTACCAAAAAAAGCAACGATGCATGTAATATTTTTCTGTTCTTAATAATCAAACATCAAAGATATAAATCATACATAAATCATGAATTTCATATCTTGAATATAATAATAACCACATAGATTAAGCGAATAAATCACTTACCTTAAGTAAAATTCGTTATGATATAAAGAGAAAGCTTTTAACGATCACGAACTAGTTTCTCTCTCTTAACTCTTTTTCTGTACGATTATTTGATGGATAGTTCAATACACAAATACCTAACTTCTGTATTTGTTTTTATCTGTACATCGTTAGGGTAGAGACAGGACTAGTTTATATACACTTCTTTGTTGACATTAAATTTTGTACGTCCATCATGTATTAAATTAATCGTTAAGCTTTAATATATTATTAAACTAAGAAAACCTTAAATCAAATTTTAATACGAGCTAAGAAAATATTCTATGGATATGCGTCAAATGTTGAATTGATTTTTAAAGGACAGTTCACATCTTATCATTGAAATTTCTCTACCTATGGGTAATTTTGCATATTATTTGTTAGAATCTTCTTATAAAACAACATTTATTAACATGTAGATAAACTGTGAAATCAAATAATTATATTAAAGCTCAATAACACATGTTACTTATAAATTAATATTGCTGTTTACATTCTTATTTGAATCTTGTATAATATTCTCTCTTATTTTTCAAACGTTTTCTTTGTTTTATTATACTCTCATTTTTTATTATCTTGTGAATTTATTTAAAATTAATTTGTTTTTAAATTTTTTTAAAAATGATTATTTCAAATATATTTGTCTAAAGATTAAAATTTTAGATATAATAACCTCCTTTAAAGATGCAATGAGTTAGGTTGAGTCGGATTGAGTTTGATAAAAACCGAAGGCGAGGTAATAGTTTCACATGTTAAACATGATAATAATCTATATACATGTCTATTATAGAAAAATGGAAATGCGGAATATTATTACATACCTCCTGCCATTGATGTTGAGAGGTTTCGGACAAATATGAAAGGGCTCTTCTACGCTTTTTAGCAAATGCAAGAGATGGTGTATGCAGAATTATGCTAAGCTTAGGGACCCAATCTTCTTATATTCCTTGTCGTCTTCTATCAAAACAACAGAAGGATATGACGGTTCACAGTGGAAGGACATGAGGTTTCAAAATGAACAGACATGACCCATCAGAAAGGAAACTAACGGATAACAGTCTCGCACTTAGATCATAGATGTAATCTAAAAGTCATAAAACCTCCACTTAATTAAAGAAACCAAATGCACGAATCATGGCGATAAGTCCTCTAAATGTGAGTATTATCTTCCATGTATCACGATGCATCTTAATTCTTATGCCACTTTAACTAAATGAATATTCCTTTATGTTTATTCTAGGTCTATAATAGTTGTAAGTCTCAAAATAAAAAAGTGTACACCATAATGAAAAAAACAACTAATTAATAAGAGTTTCATGAAAGTACATATATAGATCACATAATGAAACCAAGTCCCATTCTAGCAACATGATCCTTAAAACTCTTTGGTGGCATGCCTTTTGTTAAAGGATCGACAATCATTAATTCAATGCGAATGTGTTAAATGATCACGTTATTCTCTTTGACACGTTCCCTAATGGCCAAATACTTAATGTTGATGCATTTACTTTGACTACTACTCTTGTTGTTTTTGGCCAAGAAAACTGCAGCTGAATTGTCACATTACATTCTTAATGAATTAGAAATAGAATCCACAATTCTAAGCGTAGATATAAAACTCTTGAACCATACACCATGTGATGTAACCTCAATACAAGAAACGAACTCAGCCTCCATGGTAGAAGTAGGATATGGCTCCACTGCCAAACATAAATACATATCCAGATGTTGACTTTCATGAATCAACACAATCAACAAAGTCCGAATCCAAGTAACCAACTACTTCGAGATTATCAGTTCGTCTATACATAAGCATGTAATATTTGGTTCCTTGAAGGTACCACTTCACCTTTTTAGCAGCTCTCCATTGATCTATACCTGGGTTACTCTGATATCTTCCCAATATTCCAACAACAAATGCAATGTCAGGTCTTGTACAATCCTAAGCATACATTAGGCTCCCTACTGCAGAAGTATATGGAATATTTTTCATTTGTTCCCTTTCAACCTCATTTTTTGGGCACTGGTTCAAATTGAACCTATCACCCTTCACAATAAGTGCTATACTCGGTGAACAATGTTGGGCCCCGTTTCGCATCAAGCATGATTTTTATTTATTAATTTTGAGGATTAGATTAATTAATTCTTGTAGTTAGAATACTTTGAGATTTTAGTGCTTAAGTAATAATTATTAATT
>JANIPN010000219.1:83245620-83258407 GCA_027478595.1 Erythroxylum anguifugum
ACTTTTTATGGTTTTCATAATTTTTGAAAACCGGAAGAAACTAAAACCAAAAACAGAAACTAAAAACTCAAACAAACAAGTTTTTTTACTAAATTTGAAAACAAAAACAAACACCCCCATTAATCCCTACATTTTACTTATTTAATTTTACATAATTATTTAGCGAGTCAATCTTCCATATTTATTCTTTAACCTATATCATTCTTTTATTGTCACATCTACATGTAGGTCTACCGAAAATAACCTCTTTATTATGTAAGAATAAGGCTGCATATTATCAGATCTCCTCAAATTTCATTTTATTGCAGAACTTCAGAGTGAGTGTTGCGTATCAGCTGTAACTAATTTGGGAAATAATAGATTTTTTATCTATGTTCCTCTTGATCCATGTGATCATTGTTTAGTCGGAAAGTAGCGTACAGTCTCTTACAATCGGAAAACTAGAGCTGATATACTCAGATATTTGTTTTCAGTCCCATTGAAGAGGTGTTGTCAAGAGGAAACACACCTATGGGAGGACATTTAGGTTATTTGGAGACAATCAAATACATACAAATTCTGGAAGAGAATGTAAGCAGATATCAGGACTTTAATCGTAAGTGTGACATTTCCCAGCGGAAAAAGTGTGAGACGGTTGCCAGTTCTGCAATCTTACAAACACCTATTCTACACAAGGTTTGGATGAATATCATTTCTTAATTTGTAGAGGGTCTTTCTAAATCGAAAAAGGAGGGCCTCAATTCTATAAAATGGAAATCAAGAGTTGAATTTCACATGTTTAGCATTCCAATGCCAAAGTTAAAGATAGTAATTTTCGTCACCATACAAGTTTCTCTGCTGTACGAAAAACTGAAGTGGCTCGTCATTATACACAACTACGACCTTCTTATCACAAAGGAGCAACTTTTTCTAGTTGTATGACTAAACCATTTACTTAGTATTGTGTACAAGTTGTATGGAAACTGACATGATTGAATTTTTGGTACGTAACTTCTGAAAAGAGTCGATCAAGGTTCAAGGAGTGTTATTAATAATGTCAACAGCCTAGCATCTTTAACCTATCGAAATTTCTTAACCTATCGAAATTGTTTGTTGTCTCTTTTGGAATGGTAGTATAATAGCATATTTCATTCGGTTATTTGATATGATATTCAAATCAGTATTCCTAGGCATCCCATTTCAAAACATTAGTATAAAAACACAGATGAAGTTTACCACAAGAAGCAGAAGGCAATTAATTGTAAGGCAGGAGATCGTAAGGATAGATTAAAATCTTAATTTCATAATGACTGGTGGCAAAAGAACTAAAAAATATGCAAACTTCTACAAATTTGTATTATATGCTACCATCTATAACCATGAACTTACATGGGATGAGCCTGCAAAGTTAATTTCATCGATCCAATTAGGATCTTTCGGAAACAATAGTAAGATTTAGCAATGCCAAGCAAGTGATGTTGGAGCAGTCACCTAGCCCTCCATATTTTTCATGTTTGGTGTTGATGCATTTAAAGAACCTGAATACTTCAGGGATTTGAAAGTGAGCGACCTGCAGAATAAGCAGCAAGCACCCCATCCCTGGACTCCATTTTCTTGCTTTTGGCAGACTGGATTTGCTCTGCAAGGGAAACTTCCCTCGGAACATTTTCTCTCTTAATGAACTCAGCATCCAGTTTTTCCCAGGTAGGGTTTGGGGAAATCAATGCGTCTCCTTGACTAATCCACTGACCTTTGATGGCCTTCTTTTTCCGTAGCTGACATAAGGACAGCATATCCCACAACAAAGCAACATCAGACACCCCAAAAGGACTAGTTGAAATTTAAGCAATAGGTTATGGCAATAAAGATTCATCACGAATATGGTCGATACATGTCAAGATACAAGAATAAAAAGATAGTGGAGCACACACCTCACTGCGTTAAAAGAAAATACAATGGTGTGATAATATTACTTCTGGTTGGCAGAGCTCCACTTAAAAACCATGTAAAGGCTCTATTACTGCTTAGGAATGAAGATCACAAAACTCTTCAATTTATTTCTCACTCTGATAGATGCATAAACCTCTATCTCATTTTCAAAAATTGGCTTGCAGGTTTCATCACTTCCAACATAACGGTCGCTGTACAATAAATTTGATCAAACATATTATCCCTTTTTGATATTATTGGCTACTAACGACACTCTGTAGCCAACCTCAACTTATTGATTGCCAAAATGCTTGAAAATAACAAGAAAAAGTATTTCTTAGACGAAGTTACCTTTGTCAATCTTCGCTTGAGAGTCATAGTTTTAGAAATTGAAGACCATTCTTTCCTTCGATTTGATTTTCCGAGTCTTTTCCTCTTTGCTTCTTCCCTTGCTTTTGCTTTCCATTCCCGTTCTATTTTCTTTTGGGCAAATCTCACCATCTTTGTTGCTTTTGCCCGTGCTCTTTCTATCTTCACTTGTTCCTTTGCATTTGCCTTGTCCATGTCACGTTGGAGTTTCTGGACTGTTAATTCTTCCATTAATTTCTCATAGCTATCCCAATCTAGCTCCTCTTGGTCACTAGCTCCTGTCTTAGCTGCTTTCGCTATGCCATACGCCCATGAGACGAAGAACTTCTGTCCTAGCCTTTTCCATTTCAGACGACTACTCCACAGCTTTTTAAGTGAAGTGCTTATTTTGGCCTTGGTCTCATCACTGAAAGAATTTTTTTATATATATATGTGTGTGTGTGTGGAATGCAAGGGCTAAAAAAGGAAACGAAACTGTAGTATCATACAGTGGACTCTATTGGCCAGAGGATAAGATGAATTTTAACCATATCACTTCTGTGTCCACAACATAACAATTTTTGGCCCCAGTTGAGTTAATTACTTATATCCTAACTTTGGGACTCATTTGAGGCTCCATCTAAAAACAGCATGCAAGTAATCGTTGTACGTCTCCAAGATGGTATAAATATATTTGAAGGTTTTGAGGATCCATCAAAGAGCAGCTTGCAAATGACTCTTGCTCATATATCTCCAGAATGGTAAAAATTTATCCCTAAAAGTTTCAAATTCAAACTAGTCATTGACATTTTATTTTTAACAATTGAATCAGTGATGGGATTAAGATTTTCATTTAGTTATGTTTCAATAGACAGTTTATCTAGTCAAACTTATTTTCCTTTCTAGTGACAGCAAAGTGAAAGTTAGTACACTAAATAATGGAGAAAAAATTTAATCGTTTCTTTTGAGGAAAATGACCCCATTAAGCCTCAAAAGACTCCATACAGATAAATTAAAAAGGAAGGATACAACGGCTACAGGCCTTTTAGAAGGGAACTCATCAAGCCAGGTGGCCAATTTGGTAGTCATGGTATGCCATCTAAAACTTTGAAAACAATTTTAGTCTTAATAAAAGTAAATTGCAGTTGGAATATCATTTTCCCCAATCTTCAGGTAGTCTAACTCGTGACGCCTAAATGTGCCACTTGTTTGATGAGTCCTCTTTCAGCAGGTTTGTTACTGACTTTGTTAGAAACACTTGGAATAGTCTGTTCCATTTTAACTAGTTTTTGAACAAGATAATTAAAATAAAAAGAATTAGGACTAGTACATAAAATTGTTGATTTGAAAATATAGTGATTTGTTTCCCATTTCCTAATGTTTCTTTTGGTTTGTCATAAAACAGTTTGGGCAACACAATATTGTTAACCTTTTCCTTTCCTGAACCCCATCCAACCTAAGTGAGGATCTAAACCAAAACCTTGGTCCTGGGAGGGAATGCCAACCACTAGGCTACTCACTCAATCTCTCCTATTTACTGAAATACTAATCCTGTATCATAGTCAAGAATTATATCAGTAGAGCATTATGTTAGAAGCCAGCAATATGGAAACTCTTAGAATAAGTACTAACAAGATTTCAGTACCTTTGGTAAAGTTACCAACTTTCAGTTTTAGTTAATCAATAGGGGATCCAGCATGATGGACAGCTGTTTTTCTAAATTTCTTATCCATTCTAATACTCTCCAAGTATCATGTTAAGTCTGTGGATGTAGATAAACTCATGTTTAAAATATTTCTTGAGCAGTACAATAAAGATCTTAAACACACAGAAAAAAAAGGGTTCACCTGTGAGCCAGGGGATGTTCTGACATCTTCTTTCTGACCTGAAAGTCGTCGAATATAACAAATCAAAAAGCATCTTAAATAGAAAAATGAAGACATGTAACCAGAAATGATAATCATTACTTCAACATGTGACATGAAGTACATGAGGAGTTGTTAAAATAAGTCCTAAAAGTTCAAAGGTTTTCACTTTTCAAGTTTTATCAAAAGATCTAACTCATATCAGAAATTCTTGGACGTATAACCAACCTTTTCAGGTAAAATAAAGGATATTGCAATAGTAGAGAAGACAATGATTTACAATATACTTGACAAGTTGCACTATAAGTAATTGAAATTGAAATTTGTTCTCTGAATTTTTCTCAAAAGGTACTTTAAAAATTACAATAGGCATTCATCTTAAATCAAAGGTTAAAAAGAAAGTACCTGGCTCACTTTGATAGGAAAATTTCACTTTGATGTGAAAATAAAACAATAAGTTTATTGTCTCCGTTAAAATTGGCCTTGATTTTTTACTTTATCATATTTTATTTTAATTGTTTATACATATTCAAGGAGTTCATAAATGAAAAGTTGAGGGAATGAACAAATTAAAGTCCCATTAAACTCTATCCTCAAAGCTGCAAGAAGCACCTCAAAGCTGCAAGAAGCAGTAATGACAATAGATGTCTACATCTAGGAAATTTGTGTTTTTGGAAAGAAAAATTGGTACATCAGGTAACACAAATGTCCTTTCACAGTTGTGAAGAAAACCAGCACTAATTAATTCTTACATGACTTCACCTGGGGGTCTCTTAAGGCCTCTATTGTTCTCTGCTTAATTAGTACACGAGTCTCTACAGCAAGTTGAAAACAATTTCAATTGAAAATCAAGCAGAGAGGTATTTAAAAGGAAAACTGGAAGTGGATAGAGAGCTCAGTGAATTAGTTATCTGCTTTGATCAGACTTACCTGCAGGATGTTGTTTGCCTTTGTTCCAAGGAATCTTCCCTTTATTGCCATGCTTTCTCTTTCTTCTTTTTCTATCATTATCAACACTCAGAATATCAGAACAGTCATAACCATCCAGCTGAACCTCACCGCTGTAATCCTGCTTCTCAATGGGATGTATACCAAGTTTTGACTGGAAATGCTTGCCAGGACCTGATGTCTCTACTTCATCAACACTGATTAGTGATGCTTTAATGTGTACATTTCTTGGGTTGGAACTAAGAACAGCGTATGAGGGGCATTTATTCTCCATTGGTCTGTGATAACTCCATAGTACTATGTTTGGTTGAAATTTTGTGTACTTCACCATTTTCTCTAGTGATCCCCAAGAGATACTGTTGTGTATATTGCTGCAAGGAATTTGTAGAACATGCAATTTCCTTCAGAGGGTGAAAAGATAGCAGATAGTTAGCGTATGATGGAACTATGCAGACTGCTGAAGCATGTTCCTATCAGAAACACCAAATATTTCTGTAAAATGCAGAGATGGAAAAGAAATTCAACGTCTTATGTTAAAGAACTCAACAAATGTGAAAGTTATTCAAATGGCATTATAGAAGAGCTGATCTTTGGAAAGGATTAAACAGAAACCCATCCCCTCTATGCAGTTGATAATAATCAAATATCAGTCAGCAACAGATTCCTTCTCCCATTATGTTGGAGAAGTTCATTACTCATGTAAATCACGAACTGGAATGGATAATATGTTTCATGGACACTGTTAAAATGTACATGTGAACCCATTCCCCAAGACCAACCTAATAATGCAAACAAGTATGGGTCTCTGGCGTCTGGTGATGTTATAAGCAAAGGAGTTTCAAGTTCTTCTGCAGCAAATGGGCAGCCATCAAGACCTCAAGAATCGATTCAATAGTACTCGGAGCTATTCAAGTACTAGGACCCAGAATACAGAACGAAACCAAAGAACATTACACACCGAATTGACACACCCTTCTCAATCTATCAAGAAAACATAGTGATGATATCATTGAAATAATAAGGCAATGTTCTTTCGTCTCTTGTACAACATTGTGTGGCTGCTAAGAAAGCCATGCAGTTTCATCAGAGCTACAATTCCTAATATAAATAAAAAATCCAATTGATGAGGGAAACTCCATAATGAAACTATGCTCATAATACCCACCACTAGGAAGATGGAATTAAACCGTTACTTATAAAAATAGTTGAAAATAGTTTTGGGTCAGGTGTTGATATATACCAACTTACTACCAGTATAAAAACTTGAGTAACCATTTCATAAGGGAGACTAACATGAATTGAACATCTCTCTGGTTTCTATTTTCTCTTCTGTGTGCTCTCTCTCTCTCCTCTCCTTCTTTTGAATTTTCCTTTTCTCTGATTTTTTCTTCTTTTTTAATAAAAATTCACGCCACATAAACATTTGAAGTAAAATGCCATATTTAAACCCATACACGTACCCAAGGTTCATCGGACCAGTAGAGAAATTGAGGTTTTATTCATTGCTTTTTCGGTTGTTTCTTGAGGAGAGAAAGAAAACAAAGAACCGCAGAAGAGCAACTACTAGTTGAGGCATTTCAAGTTCATTTCTTATTTGCTATCCATAACTGAAAATTTTTGAAACCAGAACAGAAAAGGCAACCCAACTGCGGAAACAAGTCAAGTATGCAGGAAAGGTAAGAAAGTTAGGGACTTACAAAGGAAAAACCGGCATTTCAGATTACTAAAGTGTAGGCTACTCTACTCAGAAAGCAGGTGGCACTGAGAATTGTGTCTTGGGTTTACTAATTTTCTCCTTCTGTTAAGTGTTTGCAGGAAGCAAGATTACTCCTTTACCTCACTAGCAAAGAAGAGAAGAGGAGGGGGTGACGAATTTGAACCTAACATTGAGGATTAGCTTTTCGCAGTGGTTCAGCCTCTCCTCTCCTATGTTTTAGCTGCCTCAGCTTTCGTTTCCTTTTGACTACCCCTCACTATTGACTCTTCCCGTCCCCGAGCTTCGCTTTTTGGCATCTCTAGTTTTGTTTTTCTGTGTAATTTTGGATGTAGAAAAATTAAGACTTGTTTCTTGATAGTAGCTACTCCTCTGAGTTATTACAAAACATGGTAAAGGCTCAAATTAACAGGACTTATTTCAATATATTAACTTTCACAAATCCTAATAGCTCATAGACTGTTTTAGATGGGAGATTATAATTTGTGGCAAGGTCTCCACCTAACCTGTGACTCCTTTATGTTGTTGTGAAGTACATTAAGTACTCCATAGAAAATAACTTGTAATGCTATAGGTTAGAAGTTTTAATTGTCATATTAAAATTTTTGGAGAAAGAAAAGACCTTTAAGAAATTACTTATAAATTGAGTTAAAATTTATTATGAACCATCCATACTGAGTTTAACTTTATCCCATGTTATCATTTACCTCCTAATAGCCAAAGACATTAACTTTATCCCAAGTTATTATTTGCCTCCCTAAGACATGACCTACATCATATCCTTTACTAACTGATCAAGTTTATGAGGGAAACTAACAACCTTAGAGATTTGTTAAACTTGTTGTGTAGATAACTTCTTCGCTATCTTCGGAGGATTTCATAAAAAATAAATAAATATAGTAAGCCCCTCATAAACCCTTGTATAACTTCATGCTTTATAATGTTCATGAAAAATACTAAAAGGTGAAACCTTTTCCGTAGGCTATCCCAAACTTACCGGCTAGTATCGACGACGATCAGGCTTTTGGTATCTGGTCAGCTATCTCTGTCTCTCGTCTTTTTGCTTGTTCATCTCACTTGGGTATCAGTTATTTGTGCAGTTGGGTGGAGTTCACTGAAGCTTTTTTGCCCGTTCTATTGATCATGGGCACCTTACTGATCACGGGAACTTTATAAAAGCTTGTGTCTTTTCATTAGTTGTTGAATTTGCAGTTTGTTATGTGGTTGATTTTATCAGCGCTTGTTGGTATCTGTGCTTGCTTTTGTTGGTCGGGTTGTTTGCTGACGTTCATACGCGCGTCTTCATGAAGAATAGGGCCCCCAAGTGCATGATATTGAAATTTATATATTTACTTATTACCACATCTTGTCAATTCGATGTAGTGCTTTTGGATATCATCGGGGGAACTTTTCGTGATGAAGATACTGTTCTTTGAAAAACTAGTATATGTGAACGCTTGCGTTAAACTGATTTGCATGTATAAATTAATTTCGATACATGTATTAATGTTTGCATTAGCACGAAGGCCACTCCGATGAAATTAAGCAGAACTTAGTGGTGACCGTCAGTCGCTAGTGCCTTCAATTTGCCATGGTTTAACCGTCTTCCTCAATCACTGCTTCCTTTCATATATTGGTTCACATTGCTGAGGAAATAAGTTCAGCGCTTTATTTTTTTGCTTTTGGCTTTTGAAAATGCTTGATCCTTTTGAGTTTTCAATGTCTTGTCAGACTATTCTCCGACTTGAGATACCATTTTCACCTTTCATGGTCTGTTTACCATATCTTGCCAGTCTTTAAAACTCGTCTTCATCTTTTGCTGCTTGAAGTTATTTTCTGGAGAAATGATCGGTAAGTTGTTCCTTGAGCAGGTGTTTGGAGCATTGATTTAAGGAACAAGTAAAATGGATTTAACGTCGAAAGGTATAGCCTGGGTTGGGAATATTTGCCAGAAGTTTGAAACTATGTGCAGTGAAGTGGATAACATCCTAAACCAGGTATTTTCATTGTTTCTATTCTAGTTATTCTTCAGTTTGTACCAATATGATGGTGTAAAAGTCATAGACCATCAATTAACAGCTGTACCTCCACTTACCTTTTTTATGCATCAAAAATTGTTGTGCCTCTACTTTGATCAAGCTACCTCAGTTATGAAGTTTTCTTATGCATTTACTGCTTCTTGATTTGCAGGATACAGTGAAATATGTTGAAAATCAAGTAAATAATGTTGGTGAGAACATGAAAAGATTCTATGCTGAAGTAGTTCAAGATATAAATCCTCTTTTACAGAATTCTTCAAAGAATGCAACTCATGTAGAGCCTTCTGATACAAATCCTGCCACTTGTACTTCTGTTCAAACAACAATTAAAATTCAGGGAGATGATGAGCACAGTAATAATCAAGAGAAATTCCCTGCAGCTGAAGAGCATCCACCTATTTCTAATGATGCTGAAGTTGTTGAAGATATTAAGCCTCTCTTACAGAATGTTATAGAAAGCGCAACTCTTGTAGTGGCTTCCAATGCAAATCCTGCCCCTCATTCTTCTACTCAATCAATAAGTAGAATTCAGAGAGATGATGAAAATATTATTCTTGAAGAGAAATCCCCCATTGTTGCAGAGCGATCACCTGTTTTTGAGGATGGTGAAGTTGTTCAAGTTATAAATCCTCTTTTACAGAATGCTACAAAAGTTGCAATTCAAGTAGTGCGTTCCAAGACGGATTGTGACACTAATACTTCTTCAGAGTCAACAATTAGAATTCAGAGAGATGATGACCATGTTATTGATCAAGAGAAATTCCTTACTGCTGAAGAGCAATCACCGGTTTTTGAAGAGAGATCATCCATAGAGCTCATGTATTCTGTGCCTCCAAAGGACAGGAAGATTCATGCATCTAGTGAGCTTCACTCTTCAGATCAATTGGGTGCTCAAACTTTTGAGGAAGTGCTTGAAGGTACAAAGTCTGATGTAGCATTAGGAGACACAAAAGATGTTTTAAAAGATGAGAACTCTGATGTGAACTTTGAAGAAAATGAAGTGGAGGAGACCTCTACAAGACAGAGGCTTGAATTGTTTTCATCTGACATGAAAGAATCTTTGGAAGAGTCATTATTGAATGAATTTATCGATGATGATGGCAATGTTCCATGTGGACTTCTTGCTGAGGTTTCACATGTGACTTCACTTCATGGAGAGAACTTTCAGTATCCTCAAAGGGAAAAAGTAGCTTGTGGTGGATTTTCAGTTGGTCCTGACCGTCTTTATAAAGATAGAAGTGCTATTTTTTTGTCAAGTGATTTCCCATGGCCAACATGTGAGGAGAAAATAGTGCAGGACCTTGCGTGCTCCAACAGTTCCTTAAAATCAGGTCACTGTAGTGAGCTGGAGAATTCATTCTACAGTACCCCTACCATCATAAGTTCTTGTAATGATCCTTCTAGCGGGGCCAGTCACGGTTCTTGTAGTTCTGGTTTTCTCTTATCTTCCACATCTGGAACATATGTATGCTGTAATAATGAGATGGAAGATATGGGAACTACCTCCTCCAACAGCATTATTTCCTTGGAATCTATGAGTAAGTATTTTGCTATTTCTTATTTATATGCAATATTTAGTTACTTCTACAACTGTTTGTCCTTTCAGTTAATTTTTTGATAGAGTAACAATGTCTCTGGAAATGTTGGAATATGCCTTTGGGGTGATAATTTCGAGCTATTATTTGATGCTTAGCATTTCTTTGGAAAGGGTTGAGGGGTCACTTGCCTTTGGCTGACAATTTTCTAAATATGGGATTCTATTCTACTGATTCTTTTTTTCCAGTTATTTTGCGTGTATTCAAGAGGATTTCTTGCAGTCTTTATTGTCTGCTTTATCCAGTAATATTTATTTAGAAAGTCTTATGTCATCTTAGGCATATGAAGTGATTTCTAAATATTCTTGGAAAATGGTCATATGGTCTAATGGTAAGTTGCTGTTCTTTCTATTGATAAAAACTGAGTTTTCCTGGGTGATGTAATTATAAAAAACAAAATTGAATAGCATATATATCTATCTATTTTGTTTGTGCTTGTATGTTAGAGATTATTGTTAAGCAGTGGAGAAGCATCAGTTTAGGCATCATGTGAAGAAGTATTTATCAGTTTGTTTGGCTTTATCTGGCAGGTATTCATTGTAGGTAGTTGTCACTCAAGGCAAGGCCTTTGTGTGACCTATCTTGAACTCTATGCAATTTGACATGAGAAAATGATTATTCACAAATCCACTATTTCCTTTCAATAATGCAGTAAAATGTAATATGAAAGAGGATATCTCAATACTTTTAGGTTTGCAAGGCATGTTGGGTCTGGATATTGTTTCTTCCAAAAAAAGAGAACAGGAATGGTCAATCTATTGTTACTTCAAGCTAACTGTAAATGCATCTGACAATATGTTGTAGCCCCCCTGTCCAATACAATCTTCATCCATTTGTTGGACTTTGGTTTCCTGCAAATGATAAGTATTCTAGTCGCAATGGTTTGTGATTCCTAGATCACACCCTTCTGCCAAAATATGCCATTAGGAGCAGACATCTTCATCCTGTAAGATGTCAAGAAGTCTAAGTTGTTCCCTTATGACCTTGCTATTTATTTACTTGTTTGCTGCTATGTGCTTTCCTCTTCGTTGGATATTAAATATACTTTTATCTAATAACACCATTATTTGATTGTCTTCTTATTCAACTTTTTCTATTAATGTTATTTCTATATGTTGTCGTAAAATCATGTACAGGAAGTTCCAGTAGCTGTGGTTATATCAGTGATGATATGGAAGAAATGGATACAGTTGATTTGACTGATAAGGTGAAACCGGAGGAGAGCTGTGTCTCTGTGGACATTAGAAAACATCACGGAGTCTTTTCTAGACCTCGGACTTTCAGATCATACAAGGTTCACTCTTGCTCCGCCCTTTTCATGGTTTTACATGTGTTTGGCCCCATTGATGGAGCATTTATGGATTTGCTACATCTTCATCTTTCAGACATCTCATTGTTTTTCTAAGTCAGGATGCTTGAATAGAATTCTCGGGAGTATATTCCGTGCAATATTTATTTGAAAATCAAAGGAAAACAATGCACAGTTAAAATTTGTGTTGATGCCTTCAACTTTTGGAATTCGTAAAACTAAACTACAACAGCACCACCATATAGAAAACTAACAAGCCTACTTTGTTTTCTGCTTTGAAGAAAATGATCAAGGATGCTTTTACGCACAAGAAAAGATTAATCAAGGAGTATGAGCAGCTAGCTATTTTGTATGGAGACCCTGATTCAGTTTGTGGCCAGGATACAATGCAGAGACACTTGTGTCCAAGTGGCCCTTTAGCATTGGAACTGAATTTACAGAATCGTGAGAAGCATGACTCTGACTGGGAACTCTTGTAAACGATTCAAGAGGCTGAAGGAAACAACTGGCGATGAGGATGAGGCTGGTTAAGCGGTTGGACTTGGACA
The DNA here is from genome assembly GCA_027478595.1 of Erythroxylum anguifugum. Lineage (NCBI taxonomy): Eukaryota > Viridiplantae > Streptophyta > Magnoliopsida > Malpighiales > Erythroxylaceae > Erythroxylum > Erythroxylum anguifugum. Next base: position 83,257,895 of record JANIPN010000219.1, read on the forward strand.
AACTGTTGCTCCTGGTAAATAAAGCTGAAGATGGTGCCCCTCTTATGAATAATAACCAACCCTTTTCCCTGCTGTGAATAGAATAATGAGTTGGATGTTAGTGTCACAGAGATTTTATTTAGAGGACTCCCTGCAATTTATTTGGGAAACTTGGAAGTGATTTCTAGTAGTTTAACAAATTAAAGAGTTTCGATGCTCTAGTATTTTTTATTGTCATATTTGCATGTGAATCTACCGGAAACAGCCTTTCTATTATGTAAGAGTTAGGCTGCGTATTATCAGATCTCTTGAAATCTCGCTTTATTGCAGAACTTTGGACTGAGTGTGATGTCGATGATGATGCTCCAGGGCCTTTCTAGGATGGTTCTAGTTAAACACCATCCCTTTGCGGAATCATATAGTACATGTTGTGTTCTACAAAGCAATGGCTACGAGGAATCTAACATGGAAGGAAGAGGGAATCCTCAATTCTAACAATGCAATTAGTCAAAAGATCCTAAGGTATTCCTTAAC
>JANIPN010000219.1:83258507-83270380 GCA_027478595.1 Erythroxylum anguifugum
TATCTTCATAAAAGGAGGGTAATTTTGTCCCAAAAATTTCAAATGGGCATTTTGAATGAAATTACAAAACACAAGGGTTAGATTGAACAAATTAAAAATACAAAGACTAATTTAAATAGTCAACTATAACACATGGGTCATTTTATATTATTTGCCAGTATCTTTCGAAAGAACAAGACAGGTTTTTCAAAAAAACCTCTGACCTTGCCTTAAACCTTAGCCATTTCGCAAACAAACTGAAAAAACAGAACCGCTTACTGAGACGGACCATTCGACTGACAGTCCAAAGAGAATTTTGGGAATATGATAATGAGCGAAGCTTACGGTTTCCATGCTCGTTGCCTTCGCTTTCTCGCCGCGAATCCCCTCCCATTTCCTTACCGCCACTGCCACCGTCGCCCATTCTCCGCCAACACCATCACCAACAGCCCGCCGTGTTCGGTTTCCTCAGCCAACAAGAAAGAGAAGGTTATCGTGATTTCTGGTCCCACTGGTTCTGGAAAGACCCGTCTTGCGTTAGAGCTCGCAAAGCGTCTCAACGGAGAAATTATTAGTGCGGACTCTGTCCAGGTCACTAACCTATCCCTTTTTCTTATTTTTCATCCGACTTTCATGTATTATGTTGGAGACAGTAGGATGCTTGTGGGTGTCTGTTTATATTCTGCTTTCAGACTGTTTTTTTTTCCCCTTCTGGTGATGAATGTTTTGACCAGGGAAACTTATTCAGAAATGTGAAACGATTTTGTGGTTATAAATACATTTAAAGCTGGGAAGTAAAGAAAAGAAAAGCACATTGCAGTTCTCACCATTGCTGTTTTTATCTGAGGAGAAAATTTAGCACCTTCACTGGTTAGCTCGGGGAATTTAGTTTTTGAAGAATTGCCTCGTGGTGTGCGTTAACTTCGTAGCATATGTAGATACTAAAGTGTTCCGGTGCTAAATCTGATATAAACGTTACGATGGATTGAAATCGTTGAATCTTTCATTCTCACTAATTACTATTTGATGAATGGAGAAAGGGGTTAAGAACCATGGACTAAGTAAATTGAGTTTACTCGCCTTTTAGTGCAGGTGTATCGTGGTCTCGATGTTGGATCTGCAAAGCCTTCCTTAAGTGACAGAAAGGTATTTATTTTAGCGTTTTTGGCTTTTAGTACTTTGCTTTTATTGACGTATCCCACTCTTTGATCAATAAATTAAGAGAAAGCATTCCAAGTAGTTAATAAGTTGCATGTTAGATAGGTTATAGGTATGCACATAACTTGGATTTTTTTTCTTCTTTTTGAGCAAAGACATTGTAGAAGTTGTTGAGAGAAGATCAGTTATGGTCAATGCAATGATTGATGGTCTGTTTCTGATCTACCTTTTTTTAGGCATGTTAATTGTATGGAGTCTGTTGCAATTCCCACAAGCATACATTACAAGTTGTGCTCAGTGAGAGAGAGACAGAGAGACAGAGAGAGAGAGAGAGAAGTGAGAGAGAGGGAGTGAGTTGCTATCACAACTTAAAGTAGTGCCTAGGATTTTGCATGGCCACGAAAATATTAAAGAAGAAAATGTGAACAAATGAAGATCGCACCTGTTATTATCTCATTTTATGCGGGTTTCTTTTATGCCTATGGCAGAACCAATGGTTCAATTGGGTTAGCCAATAGTGCATAGTCTTCGCTTTCTCCACAGAGGTCCACCCCCACAATTGAACCTTGGTAGATTAGGGGGAAATAAGCCTCCTCAATAACTATGGCCAACTTCTGGGACTTATTTTGGTGAACTCTTCTATGTTCTTTTTGTCTACAAATCATCATCAACCTAAAAGGGAAATGCTTAATTGTAAAGAATGAAGCTAGATATACAGAAACTTATACTAAAGTCTTGTTTCTAATTGAGTGTGTGATTATATAGTGCTATATTGACTACAAACTTTATATCATATTACTGCTACTCTATGTGTACGTGTCTGAATTCAGGCAGAATTTAGCAAAATTTTCGTAGGAAAAAAGAAATGTTATCCCTTTCATATCATACATAATCATTTATAAAGTTGTCTGAGCAACCTAAGCATTATTCACTCTGGTGTGGCATTTATTTCCTATTAAATTTGTAAATTATGTTATTTTTCTACAAATGTTGTCAGTTATTTGAATCAGCTGGTGTAGTTACGTTAACTTCATTTTGCAGGAAGTGCAACACCATCTGATTGACATTTTACACCCATCTGAAGGTATATTCTCTGAGGAAACATTTATCTTACAAGAGTGTTATATGACATCTAGTTTATGCTTATTTTCTTTTGCTACGTTTCTTTTTTTCTTACCATTAAGATGTTTATCATGCACTGTCTTTTCAGATTACAGCGTTGGACAATTTTTCGAAGATGCAAGGCAAGTCACACAAAATATTCTCAGGAATAACCGTGTGCCTATTGTGGCTGGTGGGACTGGATTGTACTTACGATGGTAAGTTAGCTTTACAGTTGACTCCGTGATGAGCCAGATATAGAACTAGTGTTTCCCTGTTTTCTACGACGTATCTCAAACTTTTCAATTTATGAAATCCCTCAGATGCGGCCAGGACAACATTTTGGCCTGATTGGCTAATTATTGAGTGCACTATTATAAAAAAAAAAGTGAAAAGAAAGAGTCAAGAATACATATCCCAATAATATGATTAATTGTCTTATGAGTTTTTAATGTGTAATTAATATCAACAGTTTTTTTCATAAAAGTTTGAGTTCATTATGAACATAGGTATATCCTTTTAATTACATACACTCATTTAATTCTACACATATGTATATATATAAAGGATAAGCATATGATTCATTTAAGCCATATTTCTCCAATCTCTCCCCTTATATTAACATGGAATCAAAGCCACTCCTACTTTCTGTTGGTTTCCTTATAAATTTCTGCCCTGTGGGCCATTCAAAAACGTCTAATCTTGCAAATTTCACGCACCAGATGTTCATTCTTGGGTATGAGGGGTGTAACGTGTGTGAATATCCCATGTTGACTAGGAACAAGTGCCTAATAAGCCTCATAAGACTTGAGCAATCTTTCTCCTCTTAAGGTTCCTTTTGGGGTAAATTTAATCCTAGCTTTATCATGGTATCAATCCCACTCCTAGTTTAATATCTGCCCTCCCAGATATGTCTAGCCATGTGAGTTAGTGCAAATGTCTGGTCCAACAAACTTTTCACACCAAATATTCAATCTTAAGTATGGGGGTATGTATTAATACTCCATATATACTAGGAATAAGAGCCTAATAGTCTTATAAGACTTAGTTTTATTATGGTCTCTTCTCAAGTGATAAGATTTTTTTAAAATTTTTGATTAAGAGAATTTGTTCCTAAATAAGTAGACCTTTTTAGTTATTGATTTGATTGTTTTCTTTCCAAGTGAGAAGTGTGTTGTTGATTCAGTGAATATTTTCCTAGTGAGAAATGTCTCGTGTTGGTTTATTTTTTGTTTGTAACAAGCTTGAGCATTGATGTTCTAACTTGAGGAGGTGTTTTGAAATATTTATAAGATTGATTATAATCACCCTTGATTTACCATAATCTAAACGGGTTGTTATCTAGTATTATTATGTAAATCAAGAGATTTTATTACTTAATGTACACATCATTCTTCCTTATATTTAATGCTTCATTATGAGGGTAAGTCTTGGGGCAACTGGTAAAGTTGCTCCTTTGTGACCAGGTCACTGGTTCAAGCCAAGAAAATAACCTCTTTGTAAAAATACAAAGGGAAGGTTGCGTATATCTTGACCCTTTCCAGACCCCTGCAAAGCGGGGAGCCTCGTACTAACTTTGACTTTGACGTTATATAATGCTTCATTACTATGTGACATACACAATAGCAATAAGAAACATTTAGCCTTTTAGTTTTTGTGTTCGTAGATGTATACTTTTATGTCAAATCATGCAAACCTTGTGTTAGTCTTTCTCTCCTTCTCAAATTTCTTTATATTTATATTCTAATATCGTATGAATTTTATTATGTATATGAATGATGTCACTTAAGTCAATGATGTGTTTCTCATTTGAGTTAGATGCATTCGAATGAGTTTAACATCCCTAGTTTTTTTGCTCGCGATTAAGTTCACAGCGATGTTATCTCTTCTACTGTGTTAACATGGTCAACACTCAGGATAAGCAGTTGTTTAATATTCTACCAAGGACATGAGTTGTTGTTTAGTATCTGTTGAGACCAGGTTCCAGTAGGTTCCAGAATAAATTTAGCATGTGAGAGTTAGTTACACGATGAGAAAAAAAGGGGTAGAGGGTGAAGGCATAGGCATTCAGTTATGAAATAGGATTTGGTATTGGGAGGTTGCTAGCCCTCGAAGCTAGCTACTGTGGAGGATTGCTAGCCCTCGAAGTCTAGCTAGGGGATAATAGTTACTGATATTCATCTATATACATATATATTCATCAATATTCCATCTCGGTTCCTATTATTACTGCTTGTGTGTTGTTCTGGGCTGTGTGTGTGGTGCGATTGTAGGCTGTGAAGGTTCTGTGTTTGTGTGGAATCAGTGTTAGAGATTTTGGTCTCTAACAGTATCCTTGCCTCCTTGCTCTGCCACCTGCCTATAAGCCCATATGTCTATAGATCCTTGGGAGACCGATTCTTTTTAGCTTGAATGAGACCTTAGCTTGTCTCATGAGGGCAACTTCATAACCCACTATTTCAGATTCCACATATAATCAATTACACTTCTTTCAAAGTCCTTCAGCTATGATACTGATGGAGGTTGTGGCTCTAGTGGTTGGGCCTACAGTGATGTTACTCGTACTGTGGTAAAGGGAGTGACTGTCTCCTTCCATAATCAATTAGGTATATCGAGACAATTATTATGCAATTAATGATCGTCCTGCTTGGGCTGCCAACATTGCACGTTGAGATTGATGGTCATTTCATTTGTGAAAAGTCAGTGAAAGGAGAACTTGTGACTGATTTTGTTAGTTTAAGTTATCAACTAGCTAATTTGCTTACCAAGTCTTTTAAAGGCACTCAAGAGAATATATCTGTGACAAACTTGGTACATATGACGTCTATGCATTAATTAGAGGGGAAGTGTTATGAATGTTGGGATATTCTTGTAATTATATGCTTGTAACCCAATTAAGTCTACTAAGATATATATATATATATATATATATACACACACACACACATACACACACACACACACATGGGCTAGGCATATGATTAGTGTAAAAGAGAAGAGGAAACAGAATGACTTATCGTTGATTAGCATTTAGCCATTTACTTTTAATATTAGGCAGTAAAGATAATCTTATTATTTACTTTCTATATAGGATCCCTAACATAGTTGTTCTAAATCTCCAAAATTTCCCATCAAGTTGGAGCACAATTACCTAAACTTGTTACAAATTGTCTTTACCCTAAATCCATAATTCTCTCAAAGTATGTAGCATTGGAACATTCAGCATAAGACCTTTAGAAACTTCAAAAATACTATTCTTCACTCTGGAAGAGATTCATTTTGACACCACACTTGAAACGTCATGCAACTTTTCACTCCCAGAAGAATTTTGGCGTGAACTTTCTTGATCCACCACTTGTGAAGTCAATTATAGGGAAGAGAACAACTGCAGTTGAGTTCTCCAACATTCAAGAATGAATTTAAATCTCTAAATCGATAATGTCTCCCCATCAACTTAAAATAAAAATCTGCAGAAGTGAACTTAAATGAAATCTTAAATAGGATCAACAAAGAAGAAATCTTTGGGACAAAATGAAAAATATCAATAGTAGCATGCTCCATGAACAATATCACGTAGCTACTGCTTACAATCCATGTCATAAAGTGGTTCTTCCTTTTTTAAAAGTTTTTTTGGGGCTCACATTGAAAATAGAATGACTTATGATATTGTTCACCACCACATCAACATTTGTCATGTCACAAAGTAATCTTTCCTTTTGTTTTTTTAGGGTTTTTTTTGGGCTCATATTATGTAAAAAAGAAATAGAATGACTTATTATTGATTAGTGTTTAGTCTTCTATTTACTTCCTATATAGGATCCATAACGCAATTATACGAAATCTCTAACAATTAGCTTAAGCTGTATTCTCCAATCTCTCCCTTTACATTAACAGAGTAGAAAGCCATGCTAATGCTATCATCTTGAGTAGCTTTTTCATATGTTGTAATTCTATAGTTATACAGGTTTTCCTAAGTTTATAAGCAATCAGCTTCTCTAGATCTTTCCTTTTCGTAAGAAGATTTATCATCAGAATTTGCTTCAAAGTTATCTCATCTCTGTTCATATCAACTACCATCTCTTGAAACTTGTTTCCTTGTTGACATTATACACTTAAATCTAGTGATAGGAAATGGAATGATATCCAACATAGCATTTTTGGCAGTTGGAGCACCCCTTGGCCATGTATATCGACTACTATTGGCTTTCGGGCTCATTTTTCTTTGCTCAGTATTGAAACAAGATTACGATGAGGCAGTTAGTAGAGAGATATCGGGTTGTAAATTACTGGAAACACCTTAAATGCTGTCAATATTCTGAAGTGAGGTGAAACTAATGTAGCAAATGCATATAAGTATGTTGCTTGGAATTTGCAGGTTCATATATGGAAAGCCAGATGTTCCAAAAGCATCACTGGAGATTGCTGCTGAAGTATACTCTGAGCTTTCAGAATTTCAGAAGAATCAAGATTGGGATGCAGCAGTGCAGTTAGTTGTAAAATCAGGCGATCCAAAGGCTGAACTATTGGCTGCCAATGATTGGTACCGTTTGCGGCGCAGCCTTGAGATAATCAAGGTTAACTGGTGATCTTTTAGCTATAATGATGTGATATTGAGAGTTATTTTCTCTTAACATCTGCTGAGACACTTGTGTACTGGAATACAACAACTGTTCTGTGTTAGGTTATTTTCCTTTTATAACTTGTTCTTTCTCATTCTCATTATTTGTGTATTGGTTATGGGATTTAGTTATTTGTCAAGAAAGGAGAATTATATGACAGTAGCATGAGTTGCATGAGCTATAATCATTTCATATATCTGTTTCTTTTGACATGACAGGCTAGTGGATCTCCACCTTCTGCTTTTCAAGTTCCATATGATTCATTCAAAGAACCATTCAGCACAGATTCCAGATACAGGTGCTACAGTGTGAATACGTATCAAGATGCAAATGAGTCAGTCAAATCAAAGGATTTGGACTATGAGTTCCTTTGCTTTTTCCTCTCAAGCCGTAGAATAGATCTCTATAGATCAATTGATTTTCGGTGTGAGGAAATGCTATCAGGTGGATTACAACTTGTCCTCTGTGGTATATAGTTATATATCTCCTGGTGATATCAAATTCTCTCATTTTGGTTGATTGGGAGAACTATTACCTTTATCATTCATTAGATGAATATTTATCAAATTGTTTTTTTTTTTAGAATTCTATTTGTTCTAGAGATTTAGGGTATTTATGATTTAAATTTGTTGAAGATATATAAAATTTGTAATATAACGGACATGATTGGCTGTACATGTCCTGTAGCATTGTCTTTCAGGCTGGCAAACTTGTTGTCAATAGTTTCTCTTGGTCATCTATGTTACTGTTTACTTTAACCGCCAGTCTTGCTTGCTGAACTTGTTATTTGAAAAGCTAATTTTAGTAAAGGTAAAAAGAGATTCTTATACTAAGCTGCAGTGTTTCCTTCATCATTTTGGATTATTTAAGTATTAGAAACTATTTATTATCTCTGTGGATCCATCTTAATCATATCTCCTATAGCTTTTTCCTTTTCCTTTTCATTTTACCGTGTTCCCCATATGCTAGTGGAAATATAGGTTAGAATAGTGCAAAATGATAATTTTCTGGTCTTAATTTGATAAGTTTCTTGAATAAGGCATCAATCTTGAGTTACAATTTTGGTGCATGTGGTTTCATTATTCAACTCTGAATTATACTTTTTTTTTTTACTTTGTTTTGTTTGTAGGAAGTGATGGGATTTTGTCCGAGGCAAAGTGCCTTCTTGACTCCGGTCTCTTTCCAAATTCCAATTCTGCAACCCGAGCAATTGGTTATAGACAAGTACGTAACTTACATATGCTCACAATGAATTCCATGATGATATGCTGTTTCTAGTTTTTCTGTCTGTCAGTCTTGTCTTTTGCATGGTAGCTTGGATCTACCTGCTTCAACTTATCAACAAGCTATCTGTATTACCTTTTGGATCTTTATGCAACTACCTAGATAACTTTTAGATTAATATAACTTGTTAGATTGATTGGCAAAAATTCTATTTAAATTGATAATAATGTTGGCATTGCTCTCACAATTTCTATGATTCTATACGATTGTCATTTGTCTGGAATCCTTACATGTTCAGTTATGTTTATAACAGAAAGGTTTCTTTTATATGGTTTCAGACTATGGAGTATCTTTTAAATTGTAGGCAAGACGGTGGCATGAGTTCTGCTGGAGATTTTTATGCTTTCCTATCTGAATTCCAGAAGGCATCTAGGTATTTCTGCTTTGCAATTGATAGAGATGTCATACTTCCCAAAGATCTTAATTTGTACTGTAATAGAACTGCAAGTTTCCTTGTTTATTTTTTAACTGGAAATTGCTAATGAGGAAAATAGTGGAAGTTTTATTTGTCATTCAACAGATTAAAACACCAAAGAAGGGTAGTGTAAATATATGCTTTCTTACGTTACGTGGAAATGGGTGCCACTTTTAATAAACTTCCCATTGCACTTTGCATGATGATGTTATAACCATCATCATTTTTGAACTACTGGACATATAGAATTGAAATTCCCTGGCATATGAGGAGTTTGGTATTGGGAAGTTTGAATGGCATCTCTTTTCGTTGTGTTGCAACTTTATTTTTAATGTTGATTGGGTGATGGCAGGTTCTGATCACAATTTTCTGTTGGTATTAGTATACAGTTGGTTTTTATATATGGCTGTTTTATAACAGTTTCTCAAGTCGTTCTATATTTTGTTTGCAGAAACTTTGCAAAAAGGCAAATGACGTGGTTCCGCAATGAGCACGTCTATCACTGGATTGATGCTTCTAAACCACTGGTATATTTTGCTTTGATTCTATATTTAAAACTGCGTACGAGTGGTTATGCTAGTCTTTACTAAATGCATGTCTCTTGGGATTTTCTTTTTGGGTTTTTCATAAGGGGGATATCGATGGTTCTCTCTATAAGGCTCTTAGTGCCTGCTGTTTTATCATTGTGATCACATTTTTCTTTTGCTCTTGCATTCATTGTTGTAGCTTTGCAAGTGTTTGCACGCATTAGCAATTCTGTGTCAGAAAGTGAATAACTCAATAGAAAATATATGTTACAACTGTATTCTAACAATTAAATCTTGAAAATATGTTTTTTTCTGTATTTTATCAAGAGGATTGTACATTATTTATATACAATTTGAGGAAATTATAATCCCTAGATTTAAGGGATTATAATATGGTAAATCTACATTCATATCAAATAGAATCAACACTAACCTTATCCATGATAATGCTACTCTTTGTTGATTGTTCATAAGATTTGGTATGAGCTAGTTTATTTAGTAACGACTTTTTAATACTGCTCGCAACCTCAGAAGTCAGAACAATGCATGTTGTCTAAGATGCTGCCTAATAAAAATGCCAACATTCTGAGACTTTCTAGAAGACGTCTCATGGATGTAATAGACAACACAAATCTTAGCGTTTTTGCATTTCCCTTCCTGCAGGTTTGCTAATTTCCTCAAATGCAATTTCTACAGGAAAAAGTGCTCAACTTTATATGTGATGCATATCATTCTCCAAACCGGGCAGTGACTGTACCTGAATCTCTTCAAATGAAGAAAGACTTAACCCGCCAACAAGAAGTTCTTCAACTCAAAGGCTACCGCACCAAAAATAGGTAAGATCTTATAATAGTGAATACTGAAGAAAGCATAATTACCATTAGTTATGAAGAGCTAAAGAGATCTGTTTGTTTTTCGTGAAGGCATTTTGTTAGCCGCAATGACTGTTCTCACATTCTAGACTGGATAAGAAGAACTCAGGCACAAGCAATGACCCTAGTTTAGTTTCACTTTGAATATTCTCCATTCTAGCCAGAGAGTAATCAAAACCTTCCAAATGAGATGTTTGAGTTTCTTCAAAAGGTGACCTTATCAAGATGCAATCTTTATACCTTGTTAGCCATGCTTGTATATCCATGTTGTGAAATCTTGGAGTCCGTCAATGAACATCATCTGATGTTCACTGCCTATAACTGTGATCTGTATTCGTATTTTATACTTATTCAGCATAAGCTTCGAGTATGTTGCATTCTAGCTCATTGTCATTCTTTTTTTCTTCTTAGTTTTCTTGTTTGCTTAATGTTGTTTGTATATGTATTTGAAACAAAAAGGGGAATTGTTGAACCATATGGAACTGCAAGGAGTTTCATGTTTAATATAGGTCCTTTGCTCTTTTGTTATCATTTGTCCATTATGGGTACTGTTGTGATTGATCAGGTCGTACATAGAATGATAATTTTATTTTTGACTGGGGTTTAATTTCATCTTGACTTGAAAAAGACAGACGGGCAAATCATCTATTCAATCACAAATTTCTATTGGAAGGTGATTTTGCAGTAGCAAAAGTACAATAAAATGTTGAGAAGGACTAAAAGATATTATCTACTTCGTACACTTAAGGACCAATTTTGGTTAGGCTTTAGCTTGGTTTAGACTGGCAAAATTAGCTTGATTTGGCCTGATCTTTCCCAATTTTATACTTTGTCAAAATCATATTGACATGTCTTTTATGTGGTTGTCATATTAGAAATTTAGAATTTTTTACTTGTTGAATTTTTAAAAAGGAATTTTTCTAATTGTAATTAGTAAGAGATAATTTATTAAAATTATTTTCAATTAAATTTTATTAAAAGAGTCGTGATAATTTAAAATAATTTCTAATTGAATTTGAAATTTGTTTTCAAATCAAATTAAAATTACATTTGAAATAAGAATTTAATTTATTTAAGAATCAATAAGTTTAATTTAATTTACTTATTCAAAGAACTGAACATATTATTTTAGATAATGAAGATCAATGCCTAGAATCAAATAAGATTTGTATTTCATGTATATAATTTGATATTATTTGCATAAGTTGTATATTTTATTTATTTGTTTGATATATATTGGATGTATATGAAATTACATGCTTTATATGTATGATATTTTTACAAGTAATTTGTGTTTGATGAGACGAACAAAATAAAATTCTTAGTTAAATTATTATGTACACATTGAGAACGTGACTATTTCCTTTTATTATTTAAGAATAATACCAAATATATGTTTATTATAATGCTTATTGAGTAATTAAAGGCTCCCATGACCTGAATATATTTTATTTAAAATTAATGAGTCCTACTTAACTAAATTTGTATGATTAGAATGAGTGACTTGTAATTATTTGAATTTAGGGGTAATGTTAGGAATAGTATACAATATATGTTTTGATTGTAGTTATCACCTAATGGATTTAGGAGTTAAATGAGATGTGATTGATAAGGATGTTATCTACTTAATTTAAGTTTAGTTAGTTTGTTAAATAACTTAAGATCAACTAAATTTAAATAGAATCTTAGTCCACTAGAAAGATTACAGTAATCTTTCATAATAGTAATAAAGTGTTAGTCTTATTTCGTAATCATGACATATAACCTATTACTTGCTTAATTACATTAAAAATTTATTCTACTTAGAAATTAACTATGATTAGTATAGTTGATACTAAGGGGGCGTTTGGTTTGAGGGTTTGGGAACGAAGGAATGGAATAATTGTAAAAAACAGTGTTTGCTTTGGGGTTTTCAATT